>CANSNZ010001365.1:322500-553718 GCA_947646795.1 Beta lomatogona | reverse complement strand
GTTTGAGGTGTTTATAACTTAAACTAACATCAAAGTACTCGTATTCATTCATTTTCAAGTAAAATGGATGGCCTATATTAGCCTATATTTGGTTCTAACTTTCCTATATTGTGTATTTTCAATCAAAACAACTTATAATTATCATTAAACTAACTATATATATGATGTTTGAGGTGTTTATAACTTAAACTAACATCAAACTACTCATATTCATTCATTTTCAAGTAAAATGGCCTAAAATGGCCTATATTAGCCTATATTTGGTTCTAACTTTCCTATATTGTGTATTTGCAATCAAAACAACTTATAAATACATTAAACTAACTATATATATGATGTTTGAGGTGTTTATAACTTAAACTAGCATCAAACTACTCATATTCATTCATTTTCAAGTAAAATGGCCTAAAATGGCCTATATTTGCCTATATTTGGTTCTAACTTGCCTATTTTGTGTATTTTCAATCAAAACAACTTATAATTACATTAAAATAACTATATATATGATGTTTGAGGTGTTTATAACTTAAACTAGCATCAAACTACTCGTATTCATTCATTTTCAAGTAAAATGGCCTAAAATGGCCTATATTAGCCTATATTTGGTTCTAACTTTCCTATTTTGTGTATTTTCAATCAAAACAACTTATAAATACATTAAACTAACTATATATATGATGTTTGAGGTGTTTATAACTTAAACTAGCATCAAACTACTCGTATTCATTCATTTTCAAGTAAAATGGCCTAAAATGGCCTATATTTGCCTATATTTGGTTCTAACTTTCCTATATTGTGTATTTTCAATCAAAACAACTTATAATTACATTAAACTAACTATATATATGATGTTTGAGGTGTTTATAACTTAAACTAACATCAAACTACTCGTATTCATTCATTTTCAAGTAAATGGCCTAAAATGGCCTATATTAGCCTATATTTGGTTCTAACTTTCCTATATTGTGTATTTGCAATCAAAACAACTTATAATTACATTAAACTAACTATATATATGATGTTTGAGGTGTTTATAACTTAAACTAGCATCAAACTACTCATATTCACTCATTTTCAAGTAAATGGCCTAAAATGGCCTATATTAGCCTATATTTGGTTCTAACTTTCCTATATTGTGTATTTGCAATCAAAACAACTTATAAATACATTAAACTAACTATATATATGATGTTTGAGGTATTTATAACTTAAACTAGCATCAAACTACTCGTATTCATTCATTTTCAAGTAATATAACCTAAAATGGCCTATATTTGCCTATATTTGGTTTTAACTTGCCTATTTTGTGTATTTTCAATCAAAACAACTTATAATTACATTAAACTAACTATATATATGATGTTTGAGGTGTTTATAACTTAAACTAGCATCAAACTACTCGTATTCATTCATTTTCAAGTAAAATGGCCTAAAATGGCCTATATTTGCCTATATTTGGTTCTAACTTTCCTATATTGTGTATTTTCAATCAAAACAACTTATAATTACATTAAACTAACTATATATATGATGTTTGAGGTGTTTATAACTTAAACTAACATCAAACTACTCATATTCACTCATTTTCAAGTAAAATGGCCTAAAATGGCCTATATTAGCCTATATTTGGTTCTAACTTTCCTATATTGTGTATTTGCAATCAAAACAACTTATAAATACATTAAACTAACTATATATATGATGTTTGAGGTGTTTATAACTTAAACTAGCATCAAACTACTCGTATTCATTCATTTTCAAGTAAAATGGCCTAAAATGGCCTATATTTGCCTATATTTGGTTCTAACTTTCCTACTTTGTGTATTTTCAATCAAAACAACTTATAATTACATTAAACTAACTATATATATGATGTTTGAGGTGTTTATAACTTAAACTAGCATCAAACTACTCGTATTCATTCATTTTCAAGTAAAATGGCCTAAAATGGCCTATATTAGCCTATATTTGGTTCTAACTTGCCTATTTTGTGTATTTTCAATCAAAACAACTTATAAATACATTAAACTAACTATATATATGATGTTTGAGGTGTTTATAACTTAAACTAGCATCAAACTACTCGTATTCATTCATTTTCAAGTAAAATGGCCTAAAATGGCCTATATTTGCCTATATTTGGTTCTAACTTTCCTATATTGTGTATTTTCAATCAAAACAACTTATAATTACATTAAACTAACTATATATATGATGTTTGAGGTGTTTATAACTTAAACTAACATCAAACTACTCATATTCATTCATTTTCAAGTAAATGGCCTAAAATGGCCTATATTAGCCTATATTTGGTTCTAACTTTCCTATATTGTGTATTTGCAATCAAAACAACTTATAATTACATTAAACTAACTATATATATGATGTTTGAGGTGTTTATAACTTAAACTAGCATCAAACTACTCGTATTCATTCATTTTCAAGTAAAATGGCCTAAAATGGCCTATATTTGCCTATATTTGGTTCTAACTTTCCTATTTTGTGTATTTTCAATCAAAACAACTTATAATTACATTAAACTAACTATATATATGATGTTTGAGGTGTTTATAACTTAAACTAACATCAAACTACTCATATTCATTCATTTTCAAGTAAATGGCCTAAAATGGCCTATATTAGCCTATATTTGGTTCTAACTTTCCTATATTGTGTATTTGCATTCAAAACAACTTATAATTACATTAAACTAACTATATATATGATGTTTGAGGTGTTTATAACTTAAACTAACATCAAACTACTCATATTCACTCATTTTCAAGTAAATGGCCTATATTAGCCTATATTTGGTTCTAACTTTCCTATATTGTGTATTTGCAATCAAAACAACTTATAAATACATTAAACTAACTATATATATGATGTTTGAGGTGTTTATAACTTAAACTAGCATCAAACTACTCGTATTCATTCATTTTCAAGTAAAATGGCCTAAAATGGCCTATATTTGCCTATATTTGGTTCTAACTTGCCTATTTTGTGTATTTTCAATCAAAACAACTTATAATTACATTAAACTAACTATATATATGATGTTTGAGGTGTTTATAACTTAAACTAGCATCAAACTACTCGTATTCATTCATTTTCAAGTAAAATGGCCTAAAATGGCCTATATTAGCCTATATTTGGTTCTAACTTTCCTATATTGTGTATTTTCAATCAAAACAACTTATAATTACATTAAACTAACTATATATATGATGTTTGAGGTGTTTATAACTTAAACTAACATCAAACTACTCGTATTCATTCATTTTCAAGTAAAATGGCCTAAAATGGCCTATATTAGCCTATATTTGGTTCTAACTTTCCTATATTGTGTATTTGCAATCAAAACAACTTATAAATACATTAAACTAACTATATATATGATGTTTGAGGTGTTTATAACTTAAACTAGCATCAAACTACTCGTATTCATTCATTTTCAAGTAAAATGGCCTAAAATGGCCTATATTTGCCTATATTTGGTTCTAACTTGCCTATTTTGTGTATTTTCAATCAAAACAACTTATAATTACATTAAACTAACTATATATATGATGTTTGAGGTGTTTATAACTTAAACTAGCATCAAACTACTCGTATTCATTCATTTTCAAGTAAAATGGCCTATATTAGCCTATATTTGGTTCTAACTTTCCTACTTTGTGTATTTTCAATCAAAACAACTTATAAATACATTAAACTAACTATATATATGATGTTTGAGGTGTTTATAACTTAAACTAACATCAAAGTACTCGTATTCATTCATTTTCAAGTAAAATGGCCTATATTTGCCTAGATTTGGTTCTAACTTTCCTATATTGTGTATTTTCAATCAAAACAACTTATAATTATATTAAACTAACTATATATATGATGTTTGAGGTGTTTATAACTTAAACTAACATCAAACTACTCATATTCATTCATTTTCAAGTAAATGGCCTAAAATGGCCTATATTAGCCTATATTTGGTTCTAACTTTCCTATTTTGTGTATTTTCAATCAAAACAACTTATAATTACATTAAACTAACTATATATATGATGTTTGAGGTGTTTATAACTTAAACTAGCATCAAACTACTCGTATTCATTCATTTTCAAGTAAAATGGCCTAAAATGGCCTATATTTGCCTATATTTGGTTCTAACTTTCCTATTTTGTGTATTTTCAATCAAAACAACTTATAATTACATTAAACTAACTATATATATGATGTTTGAGGTGTTTATAACTTAAACTAACATCAAACTACTCGTATTCATTCATTTTCAAGTAAAATGGCCTAAAATGGCCTATATTTGCCTATATTTGGTTCTAACTTTCCTATATTGTGTATTTGCAATCAAAACAACTTATAATTACATTAAACTAACTATATATATGATGTTTGAGGTGTTTATAACTTAAACTAACATCAAACTACTCATATTCACTCATTTTCAAGTAAATGGCCTAAAATGGCCTATATTAGCCTATATTTGGTTCTAACTTTCCTATATTGTGTATTTGCAATCAAAACAACTTATAAATACATTAAACTAACTATATATATGATGTTTGAGGTGTTTATAACTTAAACTAGCATCAAACTACTCGTATTCATTCATTTTCAAGTAAAATGGCCTAAAATGGCCTATATTTGCCTATATTTGGTTCTAACTTGCCTATTTTGTGTATTTTCAATCAAAACAACTTATAATTACATTAAACTAACTATATATATGATGTTTGAGGTGTTTATAACTTAAACTAACATCAAACTACTCGTATTCATTCATTTTCAAGTAAAATGGCCTATATTAGCCTATATTTGGTTCTAACTTTCCTATATTGTGTATTTGCAATCAAAACAACTTATAATTACATTAAACTAACTATATATATGATGTTTGAGGTGTTTATAACTTAAACTAACACCAAACTACTCATATTCACTCATTTTCAAGTAAATGGCCTAAAATGGCCTATATTAGCCTATATTTGGTTCTAACTTTCATATATTGTGTATTTGCAATCAAAACAACTTATAAATACATTAAACTAACTATATATATGATGTTTGAGGTGTTTATAACTTAAACTAGCATCAAACTACTCGTATTCATTCATTTTCATGTAATATGACCTAAAATGGCCTATATTTGCCTATATTTGGTTCTAACTTGCTATTTTGTGTATTTTCAATCAAAACAACTTATAATTACATTAAACTAACTATATATATGATGTTTGAGGTGTTTATAACTTAAACTAGCATCAAACTACTCGTATTCATTCATTTTCAAGTAAAATGGCCTATATTAGCCTATATTTGGTTCTAACTTGCCTATTTTGTGTACAATCAAAACAACTTATAAATACATTAAACTAACTATATGTATGATGTTTGAGGTGTTTATAACTTAAACTAGCATCAAACTACTCGTATTCATTCATTTTCAAGTAAAATGGCCTAAAATGGCCTATATTTGCCTATATTTGGTTCTAACTTAAACTAGCATCAAACTTTTCAATCATATTTGCCTATAAATATATGTTTAGAAGTATGTACCGAGATTTGCTTTGCTTTCTTGTTTGCTTGGAATTTCTCCTTTTCCAGGAACAATCTTAAAATGAGTCTTCAAGAACAACTCGGGAGCGGTAGGGAGTACTCCTCCTCTACTCTTTGCCCGTAGACATTGTTGAATAAAGGCTTTTTTTTTACTCATACCGAAAATGTCATGTAAATTACACTAAGTAGTAGATATGAAACATATTTACCATCTTCCTAGCATGTTGTGCCGCCGAAATAGAACCCTGAAAGATATTAATATAGTAATATAATCAAATTCATTTTTCATAATTCGATTAATACATACTGTGAAAATGTTCCACCAATGCGTCTTTGTTGCATTGTCGACCTCACTATAATTGAACCAAGGTTGTCGAAAATGGCCCTGGAAAATGTCAGTGATGGACCCACTAACCTTGTTATCATCAAACCTGAATTGAAAACCAAACAAACATGTGAATTGTGAATATCATTGCATACAAATATCATGAAGCATATAGTAGCTTACGAACTTATCACAATCCAGTAGGGCTTAGAACCTTTCTTGGTGCACGGTTGGACCCTTCACCTTCCTCCGTATGAGTGTTCGGAGTCTCCGGTACGTGGTTACCAATGTCACGTGCACCGTGAATCATCTCCTCGTGTCTCTAACATACGGTTACGGCTTCCTTCTACTTCGGGTGACCGAAAAAGCTCCCTTGGAATCAAAGTACCACGACCTTGGCTTCCATCTAAGCCACCTCGACCTCCATGACCCTTAGGATTAGACATGATTACCTAAAATGCAAGAAATTAGAAACGCGCAAGATTAAACAAAACAATTGAAATAAATTCTTGTTACATTAAAGTATGAATAATCCAAGAATAAAAATTGTTGTAAGAAGAAAATAAACACTTATAAAGAATTTTAAAGCAAGGATATAACCACAACGATATGATACAAGCTCACAAAATTCTGTTTGAGAAACAAACAGATTTGTGTGCCCACACCAAATGAAAGCTTCTAGTTCTGATTTGATCTTCACTCCAACACCTATTAAGTAGTGTCCTCTTGTCATCTCCAACTCGTGTAAAAATAAGATGAAGAATATAGTGTCTCCATTATGAAGGTTAAATCTAGAGTTTCTCAAATTTCAGCAATATTGTTAGAATCAAGCCACTTATCAATACAACACCTATGAAACAAATGAAACAACTCCCCCCTCTCACCGACCCCCCGCCCTCCCCCTTGCACTCCCCCTGCACTCCCACCCACCCCGCACTCCCCCCCCTCACCGACCCCCTGCCTTCCCCCGCACTCCCACCCACCCCTGCACTCCCCGTCACCGACCCCCTGCACTCCCCCCACACGACCCCCTGCCCCCCCCCTGCACTCCCCCACCGACCCCCGCCCTCCCCCCGCCCCCCCCCTGCACTCCCCCTACATTCCCCCCACCCCGACTCCCCCCCTCACCGACCCCCTACAGTCCCCCCCTCTTGACCCCCCGCACTCCCCCCACCGACCCCCGCCCTCCCCCTGCACTCCCCCTGCATTCCCCTTAGAAGTCCTCTTGTATCTGTCGCTATCGCACACTCTACATCTGTCCAAGTGTGCATCAGTTCTCCAAAACAACATACAACCTTTGGGGCAAGCATGAATCTTCTCGTGGGGAAGCTCTAATCCCTCCAAAATCTTCTTCGTATCGTAAAATGTGTTACTCATGTTGTTGTTGTTAGGTATTGCTTCTTTCATTAATGAAGCAAAAGCATCAACACACCTATGTGGAAAATTGTACTCACACTTCAAAGATACTATTCTAGATGCCATTTCCAACACAGACATGGAGCTCCCCTCGTACAACGGTTCCTCAGAAGCCTTAAATAGGTCAAGAAACACCTTTGCTTGAGGATTAGGCTCCTCCTCCATTCCACTAGGCTCTTCAACAGTGGACGGTTCCGGGTTATTCCCAAGAGCATCGAAAACCATTTCACGGTACGGATTAGATAGCTCTTCTGCGGGTTGAGGTAACTCTTCACCATGAGAATACCAACCGTAGTAATTAAGTATAAAGCCCTTGCTATACAAATGCACTTTAACCGTGTCTGCGTCATGCATACGTCTGTTCTTGCATTTCGGACACGGACATCTAACTTCATCCTTACTTGGGTTTTCGGGATTTACTTTGCAAAAATCAATGAATTCATCAAGCCCCCTCAAGAACTCGGGCCTCAAGTTACGCACATTGTCATATCTATCATACATCAACCAACGCTCCTTCCGTTTCATGGTGACCAATTCTACAATTCTAAACCATTTCAATGACAATACTCATTAACAACCAACATACGTACAATTAAAACATATGTGTGAAATACATATAGGGCCTAAAATGATGTCCAAAGGTCCTTATCACTCCAACCTAACCCATTCTTCGACGTCTAACCCCACTAGTGAATGTATGCCAACTATTCGCTTCTACGTAAATTCCGGCAGCATTTCCCATGAGTTCTCCAAGTACACAATGTCGCCTTCGTAAAAGCTTACATATGTACCCAGAGAACAACATAGAGAAACAACATCACCGGAAATTACATAGAATAGAACCAAAGGCATACATTCACCACCTAAGTGAGGTCAAACGTCGAAGAACAGTCCCAATCGGGGACTATTCAAGATATACTCCTAATGAGTATACCTTGAACGGGTATCTAGGCACATGATGATGCAAACATATTTATTTAAACACTTAAATTAAATTTATAACATCATCCAAACTATTTCCACGAAAACAAATATGTCAAAAACAATATAAACAATTTAAATAGTGTAAATTAAATAAAGGAATGTGCAATAAATAAATTATTGTGATAATTATATAGTTTTTAACTTTTATAACCTTTAATAAACGAACCATTATAAAAACTATTGTGATAATTATATAGTAACTTAAACTTATACAATTAAAGTAACTTAATCTTCAAAGTAATTACATTGATAATGCCATAGACCATAAAATATAATCACCAAAATCAGTATTAACATTGATAATGCCCAATTCAAATATAATGCCATTTCAATTTTCAAACACCAATAACACCCCAAATCAAAGTACAACAACAAAATTAACATTTTTAACAATTCTAAATTATATAATCTGAAATATAAACACCCCTAACAAGAAAAATTGCAATTTATTTTCCAATTCTCATGAAATTGATAAACCCTAATATGTAAAGTAAAACAAGAAATCAACAAAATTGAGAAGATTAAGATGTACCTAGTCACGAGTTACGACTCTTGGAGGTTGTCCGTCCACCGTCCTCCACCGAGTTCCGAGCCAAAACTTGAATTTAGGCATTGCCAAAGTTGGGGGAAAGATTTGGAGTGAGTGGCCAAAATTCAAAAAAAAAAATTATTAAATAGGATAGATTTAGGTATTACCGGCGGCGAGAGGAGAAAGATTTGGATTTTCCGGCGGCCAACGGTGGTTTTCGCCACCTACATCCCAAAATTCCAACTTTTAAGGTTTGGTTTCATGAGAAAAAAAAATAAAAATACAATAAATTGAAGCTCACCAGCGGCGAAGAAGACAGGCGGCGAAGCTTCGTCCGGCGTCCGTTGGTTGGAGGGAGGCGGTTTCGTCGGCGTTGGTTGGTTGGAGGGAATACAACTTCTCACTTTTAATTTTGCGAATAAAACCCGACTAGAAGAGGCTAATTAATTTAACCCCCCCTCGACATTAGTGACGGTTTAAGACTGTCGCCTAAAGTAAAAAAATTTCAGTTTTACATTAACCTCAACAACGACGGCTTAAAACCGTCGCTGATTGCGACGCCTAAAGTGAAAACTTTTCCATTTTACATTAACCTAAACAACGACGGTTAAGCCGTCGTTCTTCACATAATAAACAGTCGGTGACCACCGTCTGCTTAAAGCCGTCACTATATCTTAAGTCACCGACCGTTTCCTAGACCGTCGCTGTGGAGCGGTCGTTATTTTAGTTATTTCTTGTAGTGTGTTACAACCCTTCTCCACAAAATTTACTTACTGAGACACTCACCATTAAAGCCTTAGAGTGAATATACTATTGTTTATTCTCTAGCCATATGAATTACCTTTTTACTCCATAGATATCCATTACCTAAACTACTATATTTATTAGTAGCCTTGTATGCTCTTAGACAAACCGATCCACTCTTCTGCTTCTGTAACACCCCGTAATTTTCACCCTTTATTTTTCGTATTTGTTTACATTAAAATGATATTTTTATTTTCGTAAAAATAAATAATTTATTATTTAAATTATTTTGGAACGTGTTGTGAAAATGTGTATATATATTTATATGTTGTGATATATTTATATATAATTATTTTAAGTTAGTTATTTATTTTAAAGGTTATATTAATTTCATTATTTGTTTAGGCGTTTAGGATGCGGTTTTGTCGCGTAGCGTTTTGTAACGTTGATGGACCGACTTGGGATGATGAAATGGTAGATCACGTGTGGCGTATCATGCTAGCCGAAAATCAGCAATTATGGGGTGGAGGATGAAGAGTTTTGGTGCTTATTAAGCTAACCTTTGGATCTCTTGTAACCCCCTATTTAATTCCCCATTAACCCACCTTTATAATCACCCTTTAAACCATTGCTTAATGAGGTTATTAATCAGGTTTTTGCTGCATTCTAACCCCCATTTTCGCCAAACCCTTAGAGAGGAAGAGAAAGAGTTCTTCTCTCTTCTCGGATTTTCGTCCATTTTTGCACACCTATTTTGTTTGCATCATATCACCTTCGTTTTTATCCGAATTGAACGTGTGAGTAGTCAAAATCCATCTAATCGGAAAGATCTTGCTCGTGGTACAATTTGTTTTTGAAGAAAGGGAAATATGCGACTGCAGTTTTCGTTTCAATCAGACGAGTCATCCGGTTTTAGTTCCCTGTCACACCTTCACGAAATTAAACATATCCGGAGATCTAACCGTTGGATCATTCTCAAATTTGAACAGCGCGTTGATACCATCTTGATATTCATTTTGACCAGAGAGATTGTGAATCCGATCTTTCAATCACCGGGAATCATGATCGGAAAAGAGGAGTACGAAGTAAGAGTTTTCAACGTTCTAGAAGAAAACGCCTAGTGACTTGTTGCTACAATTATCGTTCGTTATGCTTTGGGGTTAGAAGAGGAATTGGATTATATGCGAAACTCTTAACTATCTCTTTAGACTCAGCTCTCCTCCCGACGTTCCAGGTAACTAGTAGTTATCTTAGAACGATAGAGATTAGAGTATTTTTTTTGGTATTAGATTATTACGCAAGGAAATTGTTTAAAATACTTTTTGTATAATTATTGATGAAATTATACGTGAATGTTCTTGATGTATGCTGTATGAATATTATGTGCAGCAAAATAATTTTCATTTGATTTTTACTATTTATTTGATTTATTTGGTAATTTATGCGTTTATGGCTTATTTGCAAAATAAATAGTTAACGAATGTTATAATTGCTGAAATTATTTTTAGTGAATCGTGTTATATGTTTTATATGTATTTCATGCCTTGGAATAATTTTTTGTCTACTGTTTACAAGTTTATTTAATTGGTTTATCTGTTTTTTACATTTCATGTTAGTATATAAATTGTAAAAATTATTTCTGGAGGCCGAAAAATTTATTTCTTTGCATATTATGTATTACTGTGAGTTTATGTATGTTATATGAATTTTTGGTAATTTTTGGGCGTATATTTCTATTTTTAGTTATTATATTGGCTTTATTGAGTATTCTGTAAATTAATGTTTAAAAATACTTATAGAGTCCGAAAATTATAAATAAAATTTGTACCATGTCAGTGGGGCCATAACGGTCATAATATAATTTTTGTGTTATTTTATTGATCGTGCTTATTAGTTTAATAATTATTATCGTGTTTTTGTTGTGAATTTGGGGATATTCTTTTTAATTATTTGAGAGCTTGTTAATCATAAATAATTTGTGATCTTTTATGTTCTTGGATGTTGGTGTTTAGTAGGTTGCTGTAAGTATTATTGGTATCATTATGTTTATGTTTGATTTATGTAAAAAT
The DNA here is from genome assembly GCA_947646795.1 of Beta lomatogona. Lineage (NCBI taxonomy): Eukaryota > Viridiplantae > Streptophyta > Magnoliopsida > Caryophyllales > Amaranthaceae > Beta > Beta lomatogona. The sequence goes on along the minus strand of CANSNZ010001365.1, from coordinate 542,080 downwards.
GATTAATTGTGTACTATTCATTTATTTAATAAGTCTTGGAGTTAATTGGTGATGCATTTCTGATTGATACTGTTAGTGTTGTAAAAAAAAAAAATTCATTATCATTGTTGATGCTTAGTGATGTTCAAAGTATTGTGGTTGTAGATATTTGTTGTAAGTTTGTAAGTTACTACTTTGAGGATTTTTGAAGAATTACTTTTGATGATTTATGGGTATAAGGCCGGGTGGCATCACTTTTGACGAATATTTTTGAGCTGAATGATACTTTGATGATATTTATAAATTATGATTTTATTTTTGAGATAAGAACATCCGATGGGATAGATGTAGTCCCCTAGTGAAGAACATGCCAACCACCTGGTTTTGCGAACTAGGGGTACACATGGGTTAATTGTTGTCGTCCGAGAGGTCAGGGAGTTCTGCGTGTTCTACCCTACATCGGGAGTATGGCAATTCTTAGACACAGGCAGTGGGGAACGTAAGCCCATAGACTGACCTGGAGATTGCGATCTGACAAACCTTAGGAAGTGAATTGCGATTCACTAGCGTTCGGTTTCTGACTCAATCACTTGTTTTACCTATACTTTTATTTTTATAAAAGTACTCTTGAGATGATTTATTTATTTTTATCCAATTCACTTGCTATTTATTATTCATTTGCGTTACTTGTGAGTTATATGGAAGTGGATGCATATTGTAGTTGACTTGACTTTATTCTTTCCTTTCTTACTAATCTATGTCTGGAATAGACTTTGATTTCTTTTGTTAATACTATTATTATTTCTTTCTTTTTTCGCTTTAAAATTCTGGGGTGTTACAGCTTCACTCCTTTACATAATCCACACATATTTTACACTAAACTTCTAACTAATATTATTGTTTATTATATGCAAACCATCCTAAAAGACATACCTTTCTTCTGCTACAACTTACCTTATAAACCACCCCCTGCCTATAAGAGTTATTACGCCTTATACAATTCATAAGGGTGTATACTCAACTGCTTTCTTCTATTCTCTGAAAGTTGTTAATGTATTATACATCTCTATTTCCCCTACTAAGGTAACATTTGTATTTTATCTACATTATGCTCTTAGCTTATCAATTATCGAATATACAATGTACTTGTAATCAACGGCTTTATGCCCATATTATAGTGGATTGGTGGACTCATAGCCACCTGCGGTTTTTACCCTTTTCCACGGGTTTTCCACGTCACCATCTTTTGTGTCTCTTCTCCATTTATTTTCGTCCCTTCATTTAATTTTCTCGTTGTAGTCTAGTTATCGATGTCCCAACCGAAAATTGTCACTTAGGCGATCTTTGGCATAAACAGATATATGCACCATATGCATATACTAATGTCATTTAGGGTTAATTTCGTGAAAGTAACTTCTCAGAACACACTACATTTGCACACATCTCATAAAAAATTGGCAAAGACCAAACCCATTCCTCCACCATAAAGATGGCACTAAGCCGAGCCAACTAGCTAGCCCGCCGGCTCATAACGTAAAGTGCCCAGTCCGACACAGTTCGTCATTTCCGTGCTGACTTGCCATCCTTTTTTGTTGCATCAGGCGGAGCTCAGCTCATAGGCCAGCCGGAACGAAGCCCATAGGCCTAGTCTGCATTACTATTCTTCTATCTATACTAATATATTAAAAGACGTTCCTAAGCAAGGAACGATCAGGACCGACCCTGGGCCAAGGCAGGAGGGACGCCTGCCCTGGGCCCATAATTCAAAAAAAATTCAGCCTGTTTTAAAAAGAAAAGAATTATACGTAAATTACAAAGGAGATGCCGTAAGATTTCCATTAGATTTCATAAAATTAAAAGGTTGGACTTCCCATATTTCCTAATTCCAATTTCCATCAAATCCCTAAATTTTAGCACTTTCCATATTCTCACTCTATAATATCTTCAATGAGTGAATATGATCTTGCCCAATTTTAGAAATGGCTATTTTCTTTCAACTAGTACCTAACTTCTATATCTTCTACATCTCACGTTTCAAGTAGTATCTGTACTTTTATAAATGATCTTTTATGTCTTTTAACTCTCTTTTTAAACTTTAATTTTAATCAATGAGTGAGAATTTAGATATAATTCTAAAATCTTATTTTCATTTTAATTGTTAAGTATGAATTATATACAATTGTAAAAGATTGAATTTTGTTGTGAGTTTCTAGCAGCCATTTCTTTTGTATGGGCAATACTAGTGTATTTTTTGTTTGTTAATAAATCTTTGTAGATTATAATTAAAACTTATTTGAAGCCAACAATGTCCCAATAAATATTTTATGCAAATGATAGAAAGATATGTTGGAAAGGCACAAGTAAGATTGATGGTAATGTTGTTATAATTTATTTCGCATAAAAAAACTCTCCAATGCAAAATATAATAAATATTTGTATGCTTAATTTTCTTTAGAATAGTTTATAGATTGTAGGAATAAATTATTTTCTTGTTTAACTCATAAAAATTGTGTAAAAGCTATTTTCTACTCATGTCCCTTAAAGTAGTTGTGTATTAGGGGCCCATTTTCTTAGTTTTACCCGGGCCTAAAAATTCTCGGAGAACGGCACTGGAACGATGCCACGTGGCGCGCCCCGACTGGAGTATTTTTATGCTATGTAATCCATATACACTAAAAAAACAGAAAATGCATTATGTAAGATTTGATCCCAAGATCACAAGCATATGTACTAATATCTTAACCATTAAACCAAGTGATATTTGATGTTATTATTTCAAAGTAAAATATTAATAAACGAAAGATATAATTACACGTGACGTTGCCCAGACCTTAAAACTAGTTCTACTATTTATAATGTGTTGGAATTTGGATGCTTTAAAAGCTATAAAAATGATTTGTCTTGTATGTACATTTGTTAGTTCATAAACATTAAAAAACACGAAACAATATCAATATCAAAACGACTGAATGCATAAAGTAAAGCGGGCTGGCCCATGGGTCCGCTAATGATGGCCATGATTTTAACATGTTTGGGCTAGGCTCGGCACAGGCTTGTAAATAGAAAGGAGGCCAGGCCCATGCCGGGCTCACCTAGGCCGAAGCCCCACCCATTGTAATCTGTATCCACATTCCACACCAGTCAGGTTCCTACCTTCCTACCACATACTATCCAGAATCTAGCTTTATTTTATAATATCAATGATCAGTTGGCATCTTCTCTAATCTTTACCGCATCTTGTCTATTACAACAGCAAAGAGCCAATTGTTGACTATGTCCAAAAAATTTTGATTGAAAGCATGTTGAGGCACTATTAGTGGCTTATACCAATGACCCACAGTTCATGTGATTGAATTCATGATTGAGAGAAAAATAAAAAGCACGGAAATAAAATCATAATGAATTTGAAGATGATAGAAGAAGAGTACTTAGATTATTTTTTAGTTCCGTCAGGACTTGTAGTGCTTGGAATATACCATCTATGGCTTCTCTTAACCATTATTCGCCATCCTACAACAACTGTTATTGGCCTTAATGCTATCAGTCGTCACCAATGGGTTCACCACATGATGAGCGTTAGTTTTTCTTTCCTTTCTTTTTTCATATAATTATTTTATTTAATCACTTTTATTGATTAACCTTTTCCATCTTCAAAGGAACATCATTATAAATTCTTGAGATGCAGCATTATAAATATTTATATTCATTAGGTGATGTGCACTTAGGACTTAATTAGCTTACTCTATACTTAGGTTAAATATGTCAGATGATTACATATGACTACAAGTTTGTTTGGCCTTCTTTTTTTTCTGTTAATGTAATTAAAGAATCTGAACCTGGAAATCGGTGTGTACAGGATCCGGCAAAAAACGGTGTTCTAGCTGTACAAACAATACGGAACAATCTAATGGCCTCAACTCTTTTAGCAACAATAGCAATAACTCTTAGTTCCCTGATCAGTGCTGTTGTGAGCAGCTCGAATTCTCTCATCTTTACAATACACACTACCAAGTATTTATCAGTTCTAATATGCTTTCTTGTAGCATTCTTCTGCAATATGCAGAGCACCAGATACTATGCTCATGTTAGTTTCTTACTTAATGTACCTTCATCGTATGATGACGATGTGAGAGAAGAGTTTGTTGAGTATGTTGCCCAACATCTGAACCGTGGCGGCCTGTATTGGTCTTTGGGACTGAGAGCCTTTTACTTCTCTTTCCCTCTTCTGCTTTGGATCTTCGGCGCTATTGCAATGTTGGCTTGTAGTTTTTTGATGACAATTTTGCTGTATTTCTTGGATACTGCTAGCTCTTCCCCAAGGTATTTTCGCACTTGTGCTGTGAAGCAGGATCATCACAACACTGATGTTGAGTCAGCAGTTCACTCAATGTAAGTAGTACATAGTTATCTGATCATTTTCATGGTCGCATACTAATGTAATCTTGAGTGTTACCTCAAGTTTTTCAATGTGTTTTCAAATTTTGATGGTCAGGATATGGTATCGAAAATAAGATATGAAAGAGATAGTTCAGCTGCATCAGTCCATAAAGTCAAACCATATCAAAACAAATGAATACGGATATCTCTGCATGCGTATATTCTACCAATATGTCAAGATAGCCTAATGGTTTAATACAAATTTGACAATTTTGTGATTCATGAGTAGAAAAACTTCTAATATTATGATGGTTTTGCTTGTTTCTTAAACAGTAATGAATTGCAATATAAGATTGGAAGTCAATGTTGTTGGAAATGGCTAGTTATGCTTGTTCCTTGAACATTTCATTTGTTTTTACATTTGTTATTATGCATTAGTACTTGAAAGATGGTATTAGGATATGATAATTATTTACGAAGAAACACACAGTTAGGGATATAGTTGCATATTGTCGACATCAAGATGAGATATTTCTTTTAAAATTACACAAAAATTTATTACTATCAGTGTCATTTGATACACCTGCATATTACAAGTCTTGGACATTACATTTGGTTTCAGGGGAACTGATTGGACAGGGGATTCCAACCTTCATCGTTCGCTACTGGGAGGCAGCAAGCTACATTCAACTTGTGATACCAATGTGTTCCATTCTGCATAAGAGTGGTGATTTTGAATGCAAGCTTGTAAAAGTCAAGGGGTTGACCGACCTTCTTAAGCAATGTCCGGTGAGGATTTGAAAAGGCAGAAAGTAATTTGGCGTTTTGACGATTATTTCAAACTAATTAAATGGCGACTTGTGATATATAATGGAACTAGTTTAACACCCGTGCAGGCACGGGATTCTAATTTTTTGCGTTCATTTTTTGAAAAAAAGTTTAAAGAGTATGAATGCGACATAAATACAACCAACAAAGTCGACATATAATTATTTAGAGAAAAGAAGCAGTTATCGTATAATATGCAACAAAGTAGAAGATAAGATATTAACAAATTGAAAGTAAAACTAAACACATAAATTCAAAGTTTTGATAGTACTTATTACACATTCTGAAATACTTCCTTATACACTACATTTGTGGTAATATTTGAGTTCCCACGCTCTTTATCACAGATAAATATCTTCAAACCATTTTTGCTTGTAACTCTTGATACAGCAACATAGAATTGTCCATGGCTGAATACTGGCCGAGGGAGATATAATCCTACGTGAGGTAGAGACTGTCCTTGGCTTTTATTTATCGTCATTGCAAAACATACAACCAATAGAAACTGCCTTCTTTGGTATTTTATCGGGAACTTTGTTGCGTCTGATGGTGTAAGTGTCATTCTGGGAATGAAAACTTTGTCCCCTATATTACTGCCGGACACAACAATAGCCTCAATAATGCAATTGTAGAGATGCTTCACAACTAACCTGGTACCATTACATAGCCTAGAAGTATGGCCAATATTCCTTAGGAGTATCACCGGTGCCTCTACCTTCAATGCAATGTTATGATTTGGCAATCCCCCATACTTGATAGTATTTAGAAATTCAGTTGAATACATCTCATGAACTCCAAAATACCCTTCCTCAACGGAAATTGCATCTGAACTAAGATAAGTTCTTTCTTCACCTGGCAAGCGAGACAAAACATGATCATTAACCATGTCAGCTATCTCATTAGTTGGAGCAAAAATAGTTATTTCCCCGAAAATATATTGCTTCCCATATGTGATTCTCTAGGTCGGGATACGTACTCTCTACTATTGCCGAAATAGGGTAATCTCCTCCATCTATCAATGTCTCATAAGGAATTTCTACATCGGCTTCACCATCATTCGGCTCACCAACTTTGCCATCTCCAATGTTCAAAATCCACTCTGAGAACTCCCTAATTTCATCCACATTCAAACTACCTGAACCTGTTCTCAGGCACATGTTCTTTGTTAATCTTAGCACACGACAAAAATCCCATAAGTAAGATCTGTTGATTGCTGAGAACACAATATCTTATCTGCTTCCTTTGGGAACGACGGGCAATATCTGTCTTAAATCACCAACGAAAACAACAACCTTTCCACCAAATGGAATATGTTGATTTGCTGGATTCATGCACTACATAACATCCTTTAAGCTTCTATCTAGAGCTTCAAAGCAATATTTATGCATCATAGGAGCCTCATCCCAAATGATCAGTTTCGTCCTTATAAGGAGAGTTGTGAGGTCTGATCCTGGCTTAATTGTTGAACACGTTGAGTTCTCAGTAACATTTAAGGGAATTCCAAATTTAGAATGGGCAGTTCTTCCTCGTGGAAGCAACAAAGAGGCTTTTCCACTTGATGCAACTGGCAAGACAATTTCCCCTTTATGCCTTAATGCAGCACACAATAATCTCCACAGGTACATCTTACCAGTTCCTCCATAACCATATACGAAGAAGACGCCTCCTTCACCTCTAGATACAACAGACATGATCTCATTATAAATCCCGAATAAAGTTGTTTATATTCCTTGTCTAGTTGTTCTCTATCATGAGATAGCTCATTAATTATGAGCTTGTTTTGACCATATGAGATAATCAAATCATCTGGGAATGACATTTCGGTGAATTTACGAAGGGTGCTACCGTTACTTTGTAGCTTAGCTTCAATGTCAGCGAGAGATAAGTTTTGCAATTGTTCATTAGTTAGGCGCAATGCTGCAAAAACATTCATATTTGACGGTTACTACCAAGGCCAACTATTTCATAACAATAAACTTTTATGAAAAAATTCAATAAGGGTAGTGATAAAGATGCCCATATACCATTGTCTTTGAGAAGTCTTCGTTGTCTGAATAGGATATCATCAGAGAGAAGGTGCCAAGTCTTCTCCCAAAGAGCCTCGGGTTCCACCAAACCGCACGACAAGAACAACATGCGTAAAAGATTACGTAGATATTGTCTCGGTTCTCTAAAACTGGCTTCTATTATGGCGTCAACGTACTCCTTGTCATCGTCTAATAAACCTCTGTCATAACATGCTTCTTTGAAAGTCGAATATTATACACCGTCAACAACGCGTATGTCTTCATAAGATGTTGCACCCTTAACAAAATTCAATAGTGTCCTCAAATAGAATTTTTCATCTGCTCCTGGATTTACATGATATATTTATTGCACTCCATCCATGACATAAACTTTGTTATGTCAATGTTAAGTCTTTCAAGCACCGACTCTAAGTCAGCATCATCGCTGTATAGGACGTTTTGCTCGTCGGGTAAATGAAAACTTAGCCTCTCCACAAAGATGGATTCTATAATGGATACCGAACCCAAATATCCTCTACATGGCTTCACATGGGGATATGTACCGACAATCATAATACATTTGGATTTCAACAATTTCCTTAGGATCATCAGAGTTCTGACGATTTTGATATGCTGCTGCCGTGACTCTATCATATCCCTTATTGATATACTTGAACAGATATTTAATCGATCTCGACTGGTTGCACCATTCAACGTTTATATGTGCACAATACTTACACATCAACTCTGGATTATGCGGGACCACAAATCTATTGTCAAACGTTATACCACCTTTGACAACGGTTGCACCATTATCTCTTTTCCTATTAACAGGTTAGCCATATTCATCCTCTATTGTTCTCTCATTGCATTTTGTCGGAAAATGTTTCGTGCATTTTTTATCCGTAGTACATGGGGCGTTATTGTTCAAAGCACCACATGGACCATGCATCATAAACTCAGAAACTACATCGTACAACTCGGGATTTTCATCTTTATTTGGAAGCTCAGCACAAATAATCTTGTTTATTGTTTCGGCATTAGGAAATTTATCGTCTCGGTGTAAAAACAAAAGTATATGGGCATTTGGCAAGCCACGCTTTTGAAATTCCACAGTGTACAAAACTGTAAATCATAGTAAGCCAATTATTTAGCTGACATGTTAAAATATTCTTAAAAAAATTGTACCAAATCACAACTTATATATATATATATCTCAAAGAACCTTCTAGTTTTTTAGTTGATTACCCGCTTTAACTCTACCAAAAATCTTTTTATTCTTAAGATCCTTAACCATTTGATCAAGCTTCATCTTAAACACTCGACAAACAATATCTGGTCAATCTTCAGGTCTTAGGCCCCTCTTCGATACAACGTGTTATTTCAGGCCACTTTTGGTTACATGTGAATGTTATAAGCAAATCTGGGTAGCCATACCATCTACAAATAGCCATTGCATCTTGATAATTCTCTCTCATGTAGTTGTGTCCTCCAGTACATGAGGCTGGTATAACTATTCAACTACCTGTAGATGCTCCTTCTGTATCTCCTCGACTTGCTGCACCAAGAATGTTCTTAATATTGTCAGCCTTAAAACTCTGTTGATTATTCCTTACAAATGACAATCTTTTAGCCTCCATCATTATATAACCGCCGACGCAAAACTGGTGGCATAAACGTCCGGCAAACAAAGTGGTGTATGCCTCTTCTTCACGGTCTTGCATTTGGTATGCAAACCACTCTCTCATAGTAAGTCTATCTCATTTTTTGAAATTGCCGGTAGGAAGAGTTTTATCTCTATGGCAAACATCAACTCTGTATCCGTCCTCGCCATATGGAAACAGCAGAGGATATTGCAAAGGCAGATAAGAAGGATGGAGCTCAGAGATCTGCTTCAGCTTTCCACTTCATGTCTCGACAACTACATCTCGTTTATCTGCAGTATCAATGTCTCCAACTATCAAGTCAGCTACCTCAAATGTTGTAGGTAGGTTGTATGTCCTACCATCAGTGTCTCTCATCCCAATTAATTTCAACCGAACTTCATCACACGAATGATTTTTGAAGCGATCTCTTGCCATCCTAAAATTCTTAGCATGAGGATTGTGTAGATCAATCATATCTTGTAATTCGGCAATTAAGGAATCTTCAAACTTTTCGGGATTTTTAGAACTCGTGATAAACATTTAAGAAGTTATTATAACATACATTCATAATTTTCTAACTACTTTACAAAGCTATTATATCTCACAAAAATGTAATGTGTGATTTACCCGTAAGCAGCCTTCCTATTACCAATCTCATGCTCTGTGTCATATATGTATAGTTAAGAAAACTTTGGACGCGATCCTTCATTCGGTAGCAAGCTACCAATTAGGTGATGATTCTGACCACCTATTTTGAAGTTATAGGGTCCGCGTCCTTGAGTGGATGGTGCTTGTATCTTTCCTCCCATCGATGTAAGCAAATGCATCATATTATATGGTCGGATATTCTCGATAAAGTGCTTGCTTCTAGGATGTTTTCCTTTTAGCAAATTGGTCAATAGTTGTGGAGGCCGACGCAACAAAGGAAGAACAACTTTGCCTTGCATACATCATAGTGAGAATTTTGGCTTGTCCTTTTGGCTTGTTTTTTTTGCTCTTTCTTCATACCACATCATTGCGCCACAATACTCACACTTCCATAGTGGATCACCAATATCCCAATACTTTAAATATATAGCATTTTCAATATATTAATATTTTCATGAATATATATGTGATTTATATACAATTTACGTTTAAAAGTTATTATCTTCAGATACCTGTAACTTTATTTTGGAGTTCAACGGCTCTACGTGTACTTTCGTGAGTATGAACCTCCCCATCAACAGTTTGGTCTCTTATGTTTGTCGTAAATTGATCAGTTGATTCTCCTACACATATACAAATAGAAGAAAAAAATGAGCAAATATATATATTAAAAATAATGTTAGATAAATAGTTAAATACCTAAATTGATATGTCGTCTGACTTGTTTCACGACCTTTTTACTTTGGAAAGCATATTTTTTGTATTTGAATGAATAACGACCTTCTCTTAATTGAATTAAGTCGCTATCTGCAGCCTAAATAAATTATAAATTATTGAGTATTTGTCAAGATAATGACAATATATGTGTATACATAAATTACTTTAATTTAAGAATAAAAAAGCAAATAAAAATACCTAAATTTCGATTATCATTCAATAAGAGTCTTCTATTATGTCGTGCTAATTTGGAATCAGAATGTGCCTCTTGAATACAAACAAACAAATACTAACACAGGTCAATAAAATGATAGTTTGGATAATTAGCATTCTTCATGGAAGTAATTTATAGTTCATTGTAACAATACTCACGGTTCATTGTAGTACTATTAAAAGAAGTACAATGCTAGTTTGCAATACATGAGATGTAGGTGTGACTTGATTATCACTCGAACAACTACAAAAACAAATACTCTATTAACCCAAAAAGTATCCATGTAAAGTCAATTTAAAGTATTCATCTTCCTCCATCATTATTTTGATATAAGTAGATCCGACAATCTACCTTTTCTTGAGCGCTTTTGTTTTATTATTGTCATACGTTTATATCAATTAAATTTTGCTGAATCGCGTTTGTCTTCGTTGATAATGGTATCTAAAAAAATGTAATTACATGAATAAATTGCATTTTAAAATTATTATATTTAGTTGACTGGGAAATTTATGAGCATTACTAATCATTTATAATGTTACTAAGCGGTGTTACATTGGCTTCATCATAGTTCAATGATGAGTAAGCATAGTTCAATGGAGTTAACTTGTCGCCTGGATCTAAAATCATTGAGAAGTAGAAGTATATTGGTTATTATGAAGTTAGTAAATTCATTAATTTACAAAAGTAGTTAATCATTGAGGTATTACATAGTAGTAGTTGTCTTTTCTTACTCCTTGAATTCATAGCAGGTTGTAATCTTGTTGGGGTGCAAACTTGAAAATGAACATTAAAAAAATATAATCAATTATCTTTATTAACCAAGTTAAACTTATGAATTTCAATAATGAACTTGAAAGTGTATTACATTGGCTATTACTTATAACACAACTTAATGGAGTCTCATTTTCTTTCATATTTCCCCGGAGAAAAAAAAAGACCTTCACGCTTCTCTTTAACTATACACCTTCCTTGTTCCCGATCAATAGGTGAAGATTGATTATTGACCATACCGACTACCATAGGCCCTCGTTTCAAACAACAATGAAATTTTGTAAATAAAAGAACAAAGAATGGTATATTTTGTATAATTCACTAAATATAAATACAATTACAATCAATAATCTAAATAAATGTAATGAAACTTATGATTTTGAATAATGCACTTGTAAGTTTATTACATTGGCTATTACTTGTAACACAATTTAATGGAGTCTCATTTTCTTTCATATGTCCTGGAGAATAAAAACGACATTCACGGTTCGCTTTAAGTATACATCTTCGTTTTTCCCGAGCAATACGTGCGGATTGATTATGAACTCGTATTGACTATCACATGACCTGTTTTAAAAAGCAATTCGAATTTTTAATAAAGGAACAATGAATTGTATATTTTGTATGATTCACTAATTACATAGAAATTTATAATTAATAATCTAACTTAATAAAATAAAACTTATGAATTTCTTTAATGCACTTGTAAGTGTATTACATTGGCTATTTCTTATAACACAACTTAATGGGGTCTCATTTTCTTTCAAATCTCCTGGAGAACAATGACGAACTTCACGCTTGTCTTTCAATATACACCTTCTTTTTTCTCGAGCAATACGTGCGGATTGATTACAAATTGGATTCAAGTATCATAGGCCCCGTTTACAAAATAAATTGGATTTTTTAATAAAATAAAAATGAATAAGAAATTTTGTATGATTCACTAATTATAGCTATATATAATATTAATTAAAATATGATTGTATCGTTGGATACGTCCACCAAGGGTGTCCTATCATTTGAGCGCACAATAATATTTTGTGATAGTACTGATGCATTAAATAAGATATTTTCTCCGCCTACAATAAAAAAAATTATATCATAAAATAATGACACACAGTATAATAGATGTACTTTAACTGCTTCTTTTTTTAACATTTAAGAAGTTATTATATAAATATTTAACAAAGAAATAGATTTAAAATTTCTATAACATTATAAAAATATTATTTATTCATGAATTAGTATGACAAAACATTATATAATTTTTCAATCAATTCTAAAAGCACATATAAAAAACTAAAATACAATACATACACTCTAAAACGATAATAAATTATTATTTATTTATGCTTTATTAGTAAGTGAACTCCACCCGACATAAGTTTTTGGTAACCAATGTATATATTCATGTCTTAGCTTATAATTGCAATGTTACAAATAAGCATATTTTATCAAATGATAGGGATTATTTGTGACACATAAGATTTTTTTTTGTTTTAATAAACAAATTATATCACTATTAATTGTTTTAGGTTATAAAAAATCGAACCTTCAACTTCCTCAACTCATTTCCCCATATTCTCTTAATTTCTTTCTCTCTAAATTCTCTTTCCCTCTCACTATTATTTGCTCTCTCTAAAAACCGAAAAAATGGAAGGCAAAACCTCACAACAAGAACTTTCGTTTTTCAATTTTGTTCATTTCAAAAAAACTAGATGTAAACAAACACTTTTTCAGAATTTTTTTTTGATGAACACATACAGAATTGTGATTAAATAGTAGAACTATGATTTTTTTGACATGCAACCATTGTTTTGGGGAGATAGAAGATCCAAAAGCTGAAATTCGTGAAGAACAAATAGAAGAATGCTGCTGAATTTTTTTTTTCGGAAAAAAAAAGAAGATGAAGATGCGAGGATGATGATGATTGATATCCAGGAGTTGTTTTTTTTTTATCTACCACTTCGAATTTAACCAAAATCAGATAAGTACAAATTTTATTATTTTTATCAATTTTCTTTCTTTATTTATTCACTTCCATTTTGTTAATTATTATTATCTATATTTTTGAACTATATAAATGCAAGTAATTCTATTCGTTTATGTATAATATAATATTTAATTTACTAATTTATAACAAAATATACATGCATGTAAAAAATACTTCGATATATTAACAATTATTCAAGTTTTCTTTGTTAATTAAAAATTCTAGGTATATGTATGATGATAAATAGTTATAAAAAATTATGTTGATATGTTTATATATTTTTATAACTAAATGCATGCAAGTAAATCTATTAGATTAATTATAATATAATGTTCAATTTACATTTTTTTTTTTAAATCTACATCCATGTAAAAAGAATCGGATATCATGAGAAAATCGATTTTTTTGAAAAAATTATAAAGTATATATATATATATATATGCATGTACAAAAATAAGAATATAGATTATTCTACTTCGATTAGCTTTAATTTGGGCCCAAATCAGTTTACTTAAACCAATTTAGTTTAATTGTTGCATTATTTTAATAAATTTTTAGGCTTATTAAGGCTAATTAAAAAGTAATTTGTTTAATTAAGCTACATAACTAATGGTTGGGATAATTTTGTATAAACTAAACTGATTTAGTTTATTATTACGCCTTCTTAGATGTAAATTGCTTGTACAAAAACCCGATTTTGTATAAACTAATAATCGATTTTTTGGAAACAATTATAAAGTCCATATATATGCATGTACAAAAATAAGAATAAAAATTATTCGACTTCAATTAGCTTTATTTATTGTGTATTATAAATACTATGTATATGCATGTGGAACATTAATTATAACTTGCACTTGCACTTCCAATTCAAAATGAAAAAATCCAAATTTGACTCAATTTGTGGAGATTACGATTTGATGATATATTCGGTGATATCTAATTGACAACCTGTTTTAGGATAGTGTAACCTAGGTGTACAACAAAAATCGAAAAAATTTTAATCACCATTTTTAAATTTTTCCTTATTCGAATAATAATGTTAAACTCTATATTTTGTGTACCCGTGAAGTTTAAAATAATAAAAAGTATGTTCATTTTTTGGCGGTGTAGAAATTGATGATGATAATAACATAATAAATAAGGTAATGATCGTTTTTTATATATAATTTGCAAGCAAGCATATTATTATAAATGGTTTTATTTGCTTATAAGTTACATGACTTTTTTAAATATATATATATATATATATATATATATATATATATATATATATATATATATATATATATATATATATATCCATAATCCAGTAACTTTAATTTTGTTTTCTTGGGTTCATGTTTTTTGTTATAAAATATATTAGTCGACCAATATTTTCAAAGTTAGTATCCAAATAATTTTGACTTATAAAATTACAAATTATAATATAAATGTCATAATATTAATTGTAGTTATTTGATTATTATTGAGGTACTCAAGGTTTGTGTACTTTTTTGTAAAGCTTGAAGTTTGGTTTCATTAAAGTCATATGACTTAAAAAAGACCTTTCGGATTATTTTGTGCATATGATAACCAAATTTCATTATTGGTAACCACAATTCTCAATTTGTGTACCGATTTAAAATACTCTAATCTTATAATTACTCGAATTCAAATAGGTAACAAAATGCTATTGTATTGTATTTAGATGGTACATAAAATTTATAAGGTCAATTATTCTATGTAAATAGATTATATTAAAATTTAGAATGTCAATTAATTTAGATTCTTATATTATATGAGAAACATTTGAGCAAAAAAAAGAGTGTTTTTATAGTTATCATATCTTGATTGAGATTTTGTAGGTGATATAAATAATTAATATATATTTTTAAAATATTTTATACCTTTGCCATCACTATTAATTCTCTAACAATTCAACAACCATATATCTTATTATTATTAAATTTGTTGAGGTGATTATGTAACCAATCTATCTTTTTAATAAATGTATAAGTTTACCTTTAGTGTTCAATTGGTCATTCAATTTACTCTATATGCTATGAAAATATCATAATCAAGTAAAAAAAATTACCTTCAACATGTTTGTTGTTTGAATCATGCTTCTCTCCTATTGATATTCTCCTTTTGTCACGAACAATATTTGAATTCTCTTTACCCATTGTTCTTTGTATTCCTTTCAGATACTAATTAAAATGAATATCTAGACTATTCGTTGGTCATATGAATATGCTTGATGTATGAATTGATTTTGAGAAACTAAAATATGTGAAAGAGGCAAATTCGTAGGTTATAATTTGTGTTTGTGCATATGTGAATGAAGACAATGGCTTTATGTATTGATAAGATGATGTTAAAAAAATATCTAAAAAATAACATTATACAGAAAGTATATTAAGTAATTAAGTAGTGCAATATTGATCAAATAACCTTACATGAGTTGAAGATTTCCGCCTATTATGTCACTTTAAAAATGCTAAAAATGCTAAGTATTAGAATGAGTTGATTAGGTTAATCCCTTTAATTGTGCTAGTAAGATTCACAATATATTTGAATGATATGACACGATTTTATGGCCTATTTTATGGCCTTCATTATGCACGATTTTATGTCACTTTATAAAATGCTAAAAATGCTAAGTATCGATTGAGTTGATTAGGTTAATCCCTTTAATTGTGCTAGTAAGATTCACAATATATTCGAATGGTATGGCACGATTTTATAGCTTATTTTATGGCCTTCATTATGCACGATTTTAGGGAAGTCGATTTTTAGTTTAATCATTTAATTACCTTTTATATTAATGTGTGATAAGTGTAACTCTAAAAATGATACTTTTACTTATGACATAAATGATAAATTATTCTTTTAGAGTATTTTTTCGTTTGATTATCTTTTAGGAAAAATTGACAAGAGCAGGCCCAACTATGGCCACCCTTCCATAATAGATCCCAACTTTTCCACACCAGCCCCAACTTTGGAGGGTCTTTTACGAAATAATCGAAAGTTGGGACTGGTGTGGAAGGGTGACCATAGTTGGGCCTGCTCTTGTCAATTTTTCCTATCTTTTATTATGGTTTATATGTTTTTTAAAAGGATTTTTATTTTTTGGCAATTACAATATTTTGCATTTTTTCCTAGGACATCATCAATTGCATTTGATATCATCTATTCAAATTATGTGAACCTTCGTATAGTATATCTTTACCCTCCCGCTTTATACTTTACTAATTTTTTCATATCATTATGTTTTCGTAAGCTTACTATATCCTTATCAAAATATTATATTGTTTTAGTATGTGTATGCTTAGTAATAAAAATAGCCAAAAGCAATAGGTAGAACTTTTTTTATTAAAATATTTGATATTCCACCTAATATATTAGTTTCTTTTAGTTGGGTTGTAATAATTACAAATTGTAATTCTTTCTTGTTATTTTAAATGTAATAATAAATTTACTTGTATTTATTCTTTATTAGTTGGAATATTTTTTTTTTTAAATATTAAAGGTTACCAATCTGTTTATAAATCTATGTATAATAATAGTCAATGATATATAGTTAAATTAATAGGTTAAAACTTTGTAGCAAGAATTCGACATATGAAAAACAATAACTTATAATTAATGAACTCATAATATATTATTCAAAAGTGTCTAAAATTCGGTCAAAAACCAAAATACGAATTATTCAAAACATCGATATAAGTAGTCAACCACCAAATTATTAATTGTTTGCGAAATGACTACTATAAAATCCTTTAGCTAGTTTTATCCATTCTTCTCGACCTTCACAATAACTTGTTTCTTAGTTGTTGATAATTGAGAGTTAATATTAGGACTATCAACATCTTTTCCACCAACATCATTCATTTCATGAGCACGTTTTTGAGGTGTAATTGAAGTTGTTTCATCTTGACTCACATTGGTGTCCTATAATAAAATAACAATTTTAAAGGCCATATTATAGATCTATAAAATATATATCAACTTCATGACAATTAATATTACCTTTTCCAAAGAGATTTCCTTCACACTCTCTAGATCATTTTGGAGTTCTCTCACAATGTTGTCTTATATTATATTTTGGTTATTAGTCTAAAAGAAAATAAAAACTAGAAGATAATAAATAAATAAAATCGAAAATAAAAAAGGAAAACAAATAGTTCTTATAAAACACCACATACATCTAATCTCATGTACATCCCCATCCATTTGTCTATAGTGATTTGATCGTCCGTAGTGGTAAGAACCTTAAAGTTCTTAGTTCCAACAACATTGTTAGGATGAGGGATTTCCACTTTGAATAGTAATCTTTTTCCAAGCATTGTTGTGAATTCTTCGAGAAAACCATCCTTATCACTTTTCTATTAAAGATTACAACAAAACAAAAAACATTGTATGTTAATTAAAAAAATTAAAACAGATCATTGTTTTTGAGTAAGATTTGAAAACTTTAATATATATACACCTTAATTTGAGCTTCTAATAAGTCAGAAGAGGATTTTCCAACTAACTGCACCATTTTATTTTCAAATAGAACGAATGTAGCATCATCAGTAGAGGCGGATACTATAATTTTAACTCTAAACCTGTAGAAAATACAAATACATCATGCTTAGTTATTTATAACTATATGAACAAAATTTTAACTACATTATATTATATTAAATTTATATATAGCTTACCGTGGAATGGTTGTCTTCAAAACTTTATCACACTTTTTGCATCGTATGATATCACCATCATGTTTAACTCCAGTACGACATATCTTACATGACTCATAATACCAACTAAAGTTTGTGTCAATGGTACCAAGACATATACATATTCCAGGCTAAAGAAAAAAGCATAATACTTACAAATTTAGAAAAGTAAAGATTTTGAACAGAAATAATAATAACGACAACCGTCAAGTATTGTGGAGCGCGCGCCCCGTCAAAGGCATGCTTCATCCCGGAAGCGAGTTTCATTCCATCGCATGGTTTTCCTTTTCCGGGTTGGAAATGTAATTTTCCGTAAGTCGTAGTCAATACGTACAACCACCGATTTAATAAAATGATTCATAGTATAATCATGCTCGTCTTTACTAATTTGACGAGTTTTCGTGAATTGTTTTAAGATAGGTATTTTTCAAAAAATAGAAAAACGACTCACAATTAGGCGTCGAAATTTTAATCGTCTCTCAAAACCGATAGTATTCAGTTTTCTTGATGGTCAAGTCATTGTTCATTGGATAAAGAATAAGAATATATTCTTTAACCACCAATCACATTATTTTATCCATTAGTTAATTAATAAGAATCATGAAAAAGAATAAGAATAAGAATCAAATCCAAAGTGTAAGAGCCAAGGATCCGATTTTTTGGGAAGATTCAACCGTGCGCCAAGCACATGACCATGCGCCAGACGCAGGCCTGTGCGCGCCAAGCGCACGGTGCTGTGTCTAGCGCAGGACTTTGCGTTAGGCGCAGTTGGTCCAGTCAACACTTCTTTCACATTTTTTGATGTATTTCTACGTATTAGGATGTACTCCCTCCGTTTCATTTTAATCTACACACTTACACTTTTCACGCATGCCAATGCAAAACTTTGAGGACATATATCTTTAGTTTTGTATTTGTAAAAATTATAAAAAGTACATATTAATAAAATACATGTTATGATGAATCTAACAAGATCCCACATGACTATATTTTCATCCGCGTATAACTCACAAATGATAGTCAAAGTGAAATTTGTGAATAGTGTAAAATGTCAAAGTGTGTAGATTAAAATGAAACGGAGGGAGTATTAGTAAAGAATATTTTCTGAAAATCTGATTTTGCCTCATTGATGAAAAAAATCTAAAGAGAATAAGAATATTTGTATTTCCAAAGAGATTTGATGATATCATTAGAGTGATGTCATTAAGATGATGTCATTAAGGATTGAGGATGGAAAAAATCAGATTTTTTTGGGTGAAAAATCTGATTTTTTACCTTCTTCAAACCCTAATTCACCTCCTCATTTCCCTATAAATACCCTTCATTTTTTTACTTCAAAACACAAGTTGAGCTAAAATCAACTTAATTTTCCCTACTTCTCTCAATACTACTCTCATCTTCTCTACTTCCTTCCTCTAAAAAATGTCATTTAAGAAAAAGAAAGTAAAAGTTAGGAAAGTAATTAGTAAGTAAAGAAGTTCATCAAAAGAAAAACAAAAAAACGGTTTAAGTTAGTAATTAAGTGGATTTAGAAACTCACTTAGAAATTAAGAAAATCACAAAAAAAGGTAGAAAACTTTGCAAAAGGAAGTGCATCATTGAGCTAGCAAGGTAAAGTTGAAGCTCTTCTTATTTTTTCTTGATTATCTTCTTAATCACATACTAATTTTCTCCTTGTTTCTTCTTATCATTTTTTATTTTTTGGAGAGATTTGGGTATGTGGAAGTCCTAATAGGTTCCCAACCTTAATTCACCCCACCTAAAATAGTAAACTCTATTGGGGAGACAATTAAGAAACAATGTGTTTATTTGATTTTTCTTAATCAAGTTGTTGTTCATCACCAAAAACATGTTTTCATAAAAAGATTCAAGAAGAGTTGTGCATAAACATCTCCATAAAAAAAAAACGTGATGCTCTAATTATAATCAGTTTTAATTTCGTACTTTGTTTCATTTTTCGTCTACATTAACTAAATAAGTGATAGGATGTAATATTTTTCCTATGAAGTGTAAAATGTTTCCAGCAACTGGGTATTAGAATCTCTAAAAAACAAATTGTGTATAAATAATTAAAAATCATACAACTTTGTTGTGCAAAACTGATTTTGTCTACTAATGTCTAGTGCCACATAAGTTTGTCTTTTTAATAAAGTTTAAAATATAATCATTTAGATAAAAATAAAAACATCAAGTTTAAATAAAACATAAGTAGCTTTCCAAAATATAAAATTTATGTTCATATGAATTTTATATAGTTTTATCTCATTTTTACAAAACCAGTCATGTCAATCACTAAATTCCAGAAAACTGATGTTTTCTTCAGTTAAGAAAGTAAATAAAAAGGGTCTTAAAAGTGTCCAATTCAAGTTTAAATTTCCAGTCTAGTTTTTCAAAGTGTCTATAATGTTCATACCAAACTTCACTTCAAAATAAGTTCAATAAATTAGGTTTCAAAGAACAATTTGGATAAAGGTCCTGTTTTGACTAGTTTTGGCATAAAATTCACCATAATTCGAGTTGTCACTAAAAGCTCATGAAATTTTGACACAACATAAATCATTCACTGGCCTATCCATAGATGTAGTACAAGAACAAAAGTTATGAATCTTCCTGGAGTATCGGTAAGAATTTGGACAGTCTCTGGCAGACACTGACATGCCCTCAGTTTCATGCTAGACTTGGATCTAATCTTTACTCCTTGATAATCTACAGTTGAAACTACACTATCAGATTCCTATGAGAAAGTATGTAGATATCTGATGTTTAATTAATGACATCCATGGCTTAAATTTGCAAGGAACTTTACTAGACCTTTCTCATCTTAGATCTCTTAGACTTGTGTGATTGTGGAGAATGAGCTGCTACTCATGCTGTTTTTCTAAGCTAATTGTTCAGTTTAACAATGGAACATATGCAGATGCTTTAAAGCTTATATGTCAGGTTCTTATGTCTAGCTTGTTGCTCTCTCATTTTTCTCTTATCCACTATGGTATTCAATTATAACAAAACTTTGTTTTTGAATAGAAGCATAATACCCAGTGTGTGTTTGTTAGTACTCAAGTCCAAATGTGGATTTTGCTTTTCACATGTTTAGGGAAGTCTCTATAGACCATTTGAATGCAGCTTTACTCCTAACTCCTAACTAGACTAATCGTGGAGTTCCATATCGTGATTAAAAGTAGGGGGAGGGTATTTGATATGCTAAACTACATATTTTACTTAATACTTTCTATATATTTTTTAATTAAAATGTTCCAAAGCTTGTGATTTTTGTAGACCTTGTGAGATGCTAATGCATTATCGTTCATTTTACGCTACTTAGGTTTCACTCATAGATTTACACTTCCAAGGCTTATGGTTGTAGGATAATTCTTGCCGTTCCCCACTTTACAATTGTTAAAAGATGCAGGACATTCTTGTTTGAGGATATATTGGTAATGAGAAATCGAGATAATTTCTAATTATGAAAGCCTAATATGAAGTATATGTTACTTGGTATAGATGAATAAAATTGCATGCAAATATCAATGCGATGGTGCTCGTGTTCACGTTGATCTTCAGCTGTAGTGATTGCATATAGGGATGTAGGTGGGGCGGGTCAAATAGGAGACCCGCCCCATCCTCGCCCCAGTGGGGCGGGGATGGTTCCCGATTTGGTGGGTGGTGGGGCGGGGATGGGGATAAAAACCATACCCGCCTTGGGGATGGGGATGGGGATGGGGATGGATTTTAAGTTATGCCCGCCCCATTACTGCCCCACCCGCCAATACCCGCCCCACCTGCCCCATCTTTAAATAAGTTTGAGTTAAAAGTCAAAAATATCATTATTTATGTATTTTGGGTCGTTTCATTATTTATGTATTTATATATTAAAACTACTGCCTTTGTTTGTATGATGATTGAGATTTTGGGCTATTTCATCATTTATGTATTTTTGGTTCGTTTCATTATTTATGTATTTTTAGGCCTTTTATATTTATCAATGTCAAAAGTATATACATGTTTCTTTCCTTTCAAGGTGAGTCTGAGGTGGGGATTTGGCGGGTGGTGGGGCGGGGAAAATGGGGATTAGGCGGATATGGATACACACGGGGTGGTGGGGCGGGGATGATTTTATGCTCATACCCGCCGGGGTGGGGATGGGGATAGCCTCTGTACCCACCATGGGGATGGGGATTTTATTTATAGGTGGGGATGGGGATGGGAAGAACAAAATCCGCCTCGCCCCGCCCCAGTTGCATCCCTAATTGCTTATTGTGTATGCTTCAGGTAACCTGTACTAGCAAGTGCTGCAGGTGCTTTGGGAGCCTCATAGTGTCCACCTTTTTTATCTGTTGATGGTTTTTGAAATCCTCGACCTTATCTTTATTGAATTATGTTGTTTATTTATGAAGCTATTATAATGTGCTCTGTTTCTTTGGGGATAGGTTTGAACATAACATGAATTTAGGAAAGTGAAGATGTCTGCACAAGTTTTTGTTTATCAGGTAGTTTTTTTTTTTTTGAGGACATTCTTCCGCATCTTTTAATACTACCAATTTCATTCTCACAAAAACAAGATGAGCCGTTAAGGCCCATTTATAATCTAGTTGATTTTGGTTGGATCCTTCAAATTATGTGTGACAATGAAACATATTAAGTTTACGGAAGGGGGTACAGGGCATAGTGACATACTTGTATTGCTGCCACTCAAGCACCGACTTCTACAACACACCAACCCGATGATCCCAGCTACACAAAGCTGTGGAAGATAACTAAGAGGTAATTCTTTGTTTTTCCTTCTTCATATATTTTATTTATTCAGTATCTCACTTTATATTTGGATTGAACTTATTATGACAAGGATCAGGATTATTGAGTGACGTCGTTTACTAGGTAAGTTTTCAAATATGTAGTGAATTTTGTTTAATAAGTTTTAATATATGATTGCAGCAGTTTTGGTGTCTACACTTTCAAGTGATGCATAAATAATTTCTAACTACCACTCTCTTTATTGGTCATGGACTCATGGTTACAAATAGGTATGTGTTATAACGCTTATTTACTTATTTTGTTGTATGTAGATTTAGAATTATGATGTTTGATGCTTTGTGAAATTATGGTGTTTAATGACTATGAGCTTTTGGTGTTTGGTAATTGTGGAATTATGGTGTTTGATGATTGTGAAGTTATGATATAGTTAGGCAATAAGTCCATAATTAGGCAGGTCTTATTTGTGGATTGTGCTTGAGTTGTTTGTAGCTGTTTATTCCCAGTTAGCAGATTCTGCTGTGCTAGTCCAAAATGGTGGCTTCTGGTTGCTGGTGTGTTCTTCCCGTGCAGGTGTGTTGTGTGGTTTTCAACTGTTGTTTTGCAGGATTGATCATATTATTTCATTTTAATTACATGCATTCATTTTCCTATTATATGACTATTGTTTTTCTCGTTTACGAGGATGGTAGATAGAAGGAGATGGGTAGATAAAAGGATGGTCGGAAGGGCGTAGATTGAAGTTCGTTTGGGCTGATTTTGGACAAATAAATTAAATACTATATAGTTTCTAGATTGTTTGAACTATTAGTTCTTTTTGGAGATTAATTAGTTTTCTGAATTGATGTATCTATATTATAACAATGGTTTTTGTTATTTGAATGATTGTTATGGATATTTTATTTTAATAATAAGTAAAACTTAATTTGAAATAAATGTTTTATTTTTGTATTAGTTGGGTATTTTGGTATAATATTATCATTTGAATGAGCTACTAAATAAGCGCGTATGAAACTGTTGCTATAAGCTCACATTATAGTGCCGCAATAGTTGTATCAAGAAACGTTGCTATAGACTCATATAAAAATGTCGCAATAGTGTAGCAATAAATGTTGATATAGACTCGTGTAAAAGTGTTGCAATAGCTGTATCAAGAAATGTTGCCATAGACTACAAACGTGTTGCAATATTAGAGTAATAAACGTTGTCATTAGACTGTTGATAGTGCTGTTATAAATGATAAAATTGTTAGCCTAAATAGTAAAAATGTTGCTTGAAGTCCTAAATAATTGTTACTAAAACTTAATAATTGTCGCCTTAGATATAATAAAAACTGTTGGCAAAAGTTAAAAATCATTGCCTAAGAAAAGTGTTGCTAATGATGTCTATGGCAATAGTTTTATAAAGTTGTTGCCTAAGGCATTATAATTGTTGCCATGGAGTAATAGCAGCGCCACCTATTGGCAACGCCATATAAACTGCTGCTATAGGTCTATGGCAACATTTAATGGATCTTTGCCAACACATTTAGGCCGTTGCTATAATCCTATTTTGTAGTAGTTAGGAAAGTATTAGTAAGTAAAGAAGTTCATCAAATGAAAAAAAGGGTTTAAGTTAGTAATTAAGTGGATTTAGAAACTCACTTAGAAATTAAAAAAATCACAAAAAAAGGTAAAGTTGAAGCTCTTGTTATTTTTTCTTGATTATCTTCTTAATCACATACTAACTTTCTCCTTGTTTCTTCTTATCATTTTTTTATTTTTGGAGTGAATTGGGTATGTGGAAGTCCTAATAGGTTCCCAACCTTAAATCCCCCCACCTAGAATAGTCAACTCTAATGGGGAGACTCTTAGGAGACAATGTGTTTATGTTATTTTTCTTAATCAAGTTGTTGTTCATCACCAAAAACATGTTTTCATAAAAAAATTTCAAGAAGAGTTGTGCATAAACATCTCCATAATTATAATCAGTTTTAATTTCGTACTTTGTTTCATTTTTCGTCTACATTAACTAAATAGTTGATAGGACGTAATATTTTTCCTATAAAGTGCAAAATGTTTCCAGCAATTGGGTATTGGAATTTCTAAAAAAAAATTTGTATAAATAATTAAAAATCATACAACTTTGTTGTGTAAAACTGATTTTGTCCAGTACCACATAAGCCTGTCTTGTTAATAGAGTTTAAAATAAAATCATTTAGATAAAAATAAAAACATCAAGTTTAAAGAAAACATCAGTAGCTTTCCAAAAATATAAAAATCATGTTCATATCAATTTTATACAATTTTATCTCATTTTTACAAAACTGTTCATGTCAATCACTAAATTCCAGAAAACCGATTTTCTCTTCAGTTAAGAAAATAAATAAAAAATGATCTGAAAAGTGTCTAATTCAAGTTAAAATTTTCAATCTAGTTTTTCAAAGTGTCTAGAAAGTTCATTCCAAACTTCACTTCGAAATAAGTTCAATAAGTTAGGTTTCAAAGAACAATTTGGATAAAGGTCATGTTTTGACTAGTTTTGGCATAAAATTCACCGTAATTCGAATTCTCACTAAACGCTCATGAAATTTTCACACAACATAAATAATTCACTGACCTATCCATATATGTATCACATACTTAAGTTAACGCTTTCTACAGAAAGTTATGAATTTTACAAGTAAGTACAAGAACAAAAGTGCAATTTGGAAAATGAAATAAAGTTATTAACTCAAGTTTCATACGAAAATGTGAATTTAAAGTCATTAAATTTTAAGTTTCTCTTAAAATGACTCAGTTTATCATGCAAATAAAAAATCAATAAAAATCGTCAAAAAAAATCAAAATTAAAGAAGTTAATTAATCTTTAACTTTTATAAATTCACAAATAAATATGAATTCCAAAGCCCATTCAAGGAGATGAAGATCAAGGAGCATCATGATGAAGATCAAGATTGAAGATTTGTATAGATCATAGAATTTGTACATTTTGTTGTAATAATAATTTTTTGTATATAGTTATTACATCACTCAATTAATGAAAAAACATGGAGATGCTTATGCATAATTTTCATAAATAATTCCACAATTCCTTTTGATAAAATGAGCAACCAATGTTACAAATGTTGTATGTTGGGCCCAATATATCATAGTATATGAATTGAATGACCCAATCTCAATTAAGAGGAAAAATTACAAATCTAACTAAGTTAAATTGTATGATGATCCAACTTACATTTTAATTATGATCTTTGAATTGATTTTAGGTCATTTCACTTTAAATGGCCAAATTTCGATTAGACAAACACAATATCCAAATTTGATCTCAAATTGATCATTTCTCTCTAAATAATCTTCAATTAAGATTATATATCAAAAGCCTTCAAATTATGAAGCAAACTTCTAAGACCTCTTGGAAATCATAAACGTGATCACTAACTAAGGTGGTTATTTCAATCCTTGATTAATCGCTAATTAGGGTGATTGACTCAAACTTTTCATTTAATCACCAATTAGGGTGATTATCTCCAATCATTAGTTAATCGCTAATTAGGGCGATTAACTCAAGCTCTTCATTTAATCACTAATTAGGGTGATTATCTTAAACCTTGGTTAATAATTAATTAGGGTAATTAGCTTAACCTTTCATCATGTTTAATCACTAATTAAGGTGATTATCCTAACCTTCCTTTTAATCGCTAATTAAGGTGATTAATTTAACCTTTCATATTTAATCACTAATTAGAGTGATTATCTTAAACCTTAATAAACGTTAATTAAGGTGATTATTTTTCCTATTTAATCACTAATTAGAGTGATTATCTTAAACCTTAATAATCGTTAATTAGGGCGATTATTTTTCCTCATTTAATCACTAATTAGGGTGATTATCTTAAACCTTGAATAATCACCAATTAGGGTGATTACTTTATAACCTTCATTCTTAATCACTAATTAAGGTGATTATCTTTCCCATTCAGCTTTAGTCACTAATTACGGTAATTATCTTAACCTCCATTTTTAATCACTAACTAAGGTGATTATCTTGATCCACCTTCACATTTAATTGCTAATTAAAGTGATTATCTTAACCCCATTTCAATCACTAATTGGAGTGATTATCTTATTCCTAATAGATTTGTCTAATTCTAATTGGCGAGTTATTCGAATATATTCTTTCCTTTTCTTCCCCCAATGGAATTGGCCATTTAGGGTGAGACATAAGATCGAACTACGATGGTTTTGATCCATAAGTGGATTCTAATCCCGCAATGATTAGTACATAGTGCAACTTCAGTGCTCAAACCTACCATGTACAAATGATATATTGGTCCTGAATAAAAATGGTTGATGTATATATGTACAAATTATGTGATTTTTCTTTCTTTACAATAGCCATGATTACTTTAAAATGGAAAATAACACATTAAGTAAGAGCCCGTTCTATAGAACGGAAGAGGAGACGAGTTCCAGACATTCGCACCTCTTAATCTAAACCCCGAACCCTATCTCATGGTATGAAA
Source organism: Beta lomatogona (assembly GCA_947646795.1). Classification (NCBI taxonomy): domain Eukaryota; kingdom Viridiplantae; phylum Streptophyta; class Magnoliopsida; order Caryophyllales; family Amaranthaceae; genus Beta; species Beta lomatogona. The sequence continues at coordinate 514,942 of CANSNZ010001365.1, read as the reverse complement.
GACCAATTTTCAAAAAAGTCTTATCCATATGAAGTCATCATCGTTTCTAATCATATTTGTTGAAACTGATTTTAAAATTATTTTATAAATAAATATGTCCCTATTCAGATATTAATAGGGTGGCGACTTCCAAGATTTCTAAAACTCATAGTCCAATGAGAGACTTTCGTGGGATCTGCACCGTTAATTAAGACAGTAAAAAATCGGATACAACAGGCTGGCGACTCCACTGGGGACTATACTTCCACTTGAAGTATAAGAGGTTTAAACCTGAACAATGCATTATTTTCCATATGTATATATAATAAAAAAAGTTAATCATGGCTATTCACAATTTAATTTTTGTATATAGCATGCTTATGTGAAAATTATATGTGCTTGGTAGTTTATCGATCCATACACGTGCACTCTTTTTAACCATTTTCTTATTAGGTATGATACCTCTGTCTATTGGCAAGGGTCAAAATTTTAGAATGACAAATTAATGAATTAAGGGCATAAAACCTGCATCCGTGAGCTATTGCTACCGACTCTGTCAGGAGCGTCCACCCTTGATGGACACAATGGAACTGACTCGAGGCCACTTTAACATAATCTCTCCAAAAACAAAAGTGATTTCTAAAAAAATAAATCCTTTTTCGACAATATAATCCCAAAATAAAACAAAAAAATTTGAAAAAATGAAACGAGCCATAATCACGAGTTCAAAACATGTCATGTTTAGGAATTAGAATGTAATTAAAACTGTATAGTCTAAAACACGATAAACTAGTCTAAAATAAAAATTGTGTCGAATCAAAAGGGATAATTATTTTTAAAAAAAAGGGGAAATTCTTCCATTTCCTGCTAAAACATATATAAAGAAAAGTCATTGACTAACATTGTTAGTGTGTACATTTCAGGTACTTCAAATTAGTCTAATCCTAAGAGGTGGAACAGGCGTATTCAAACAGAAGAATATTTGGCCTGGCGCTTAGCAAACTGAATTCGGAAAAAGGTTGAGAAGAACCCGAGTACTTCACGTTAGTCTAATCCTAAGAGGTGGAACAGACGTATTCAAACAGGAGAATACATGGCATGGCGCCCGACAAACTGAAATCTGAAAAAGTTTGAGAAATACCTAAATCATTTAATTGCTTTTATATTGTATTTTGTAGGAAGAGTTACGTGCGGCTTGATCCGCTAAAAAAATAAAAAAAAGAAATCCAATGTTGTAATGTATCTATCTTAGTTTCTCTACTATGTAATGTACTAAAAGGGCTATGTAGGTGTAGACACGTAATCGTGTCTCCCCATTTAAGGGTCCAATGATGAAATATACCGCGATTTTAGTTGGCATGGCCCAATGGAGGAGCAGTCCGAATAACCAGGCAATGTGTGTTTTAAAATAATATTATAAAAGCCCAATTAATCATTCATGATGATTAATTATAAGTTCAACCCGTGAAATGCTTTCTAAAGTCCATTTTAAAAGCCCAACTGAATATTTATTATTCATGAATATTTTTCTAATATTTATTGTTTTGATAATAAATATTTTGCTAAAAGCTTTTATTATTATCTTTTACCCATAAAACAGATTTTCAACCCGGAAAATTCGATCTCCGGATTTTTCGGGATAAAAAAAGGCATCTTAAAAGCACGCGTAACATTCAAAAGGAATATTCTCGAATATTCCGGATTTTGCGCCGGACGCGGCGGCTGCGCTCAACACGTCACATGCGTCCAGCACATTGGCCGATTGCGTCAAGCACTCCAATGAGCGCCTGTCACCTGGACTTGTGACTCACACATAGTCCTGCGCCTAGCGCAAGTCTTGTGTGAGACGCAACATAAAAATTTAATCCTTTCGAAACGCGTTTCCATGTGCAAAGTTTTAATTGGACGGACCACGTCATCAGGAGGCCAATCTGCGCCTGACGCGTGTCCTCGCGCCTTCCACGTAGGCTTGCGCCAGGCGCAGGGTGTGCGTCAGACGCACGCGCTTGTTTGCCTATAAATATGGGCTGATTTCCCGAATCAAAGACGGCTTCGAATTATTATTTTTACGCACTCAAGTACTCTCAAAAAATCTCCGAAACACACTTCAAATACAAAACATACAAAACGCTTTTGATCTTCTACATTGATTATGTTTCCTGATTCTACTTTATTCCTGGTTTCAAGATTGCTTCGACTGAGGGTCACTACGCTCTTCGATCTAAACAGCATAGGTAATCCTGAGGGCTCTTAAATAATCATATTTATTTTATTAAAGTTACTAACTCTTTTCTTGTCATGATGTAGATTTTTAATTAATAATCGTGGTCCTTTTGTAAATTCTAACCTCTTTTCTTATATTTTCTGTATATAATGCTCCTGTTATTATGATTGCCTTGCATGCTTTTATCACCCATATATTATTATGCTAAACAAGACCTAAAGAACTGTTCTAATTAATTCAGATAATTTGGATAACCTATTAGGAACCTTGTAAAATGATTACTTAATAACTGGTTATTAAATAATTAGTCTTTTATATGTTTCTTGAACCCATCTAGATTAATTATTTTAGGGTGTATAAAAATATTATATGATTGTTCTATTGCATAAAATCTGCTGTGAATTGCTATTTAGTAGAGGCCAGCAATGGGTAATATAGTTCCTGACTATATTGTACCCTCACTCCCGAACTCACTTTTTGGTTCCTGACCATCTATGGAGTCATGACGGGGAAATCTACATTGGATAAGTTCCTAAGATGTCCCTTCCGTTTCAATCCAATTAGGCTTATGATTCTTCCTCTAAAGAATTGTTGGCGACTTCAAAACATGTTTTTCATAAAACCTTAACAATGGGGTAGTCAAATAAGCGCACTCACACCGCGAGTAGGCATTAAAGGAATTCAAAAATCCTACGCCTACAATTTGGCGACTTCACTGGGGAGGATTTAAAATTTTTTTTTGGTTTAAAATGAGTGGGTGAAACTTGAAAAATACAATTCACTCTTATTTTTTATGCCTTAGAATGATATATTGTTTTGCATGTGCATGACTATTAGCCATCATAAGGACAATCTACTTTGCCTCATTAACACATGTTCTATGTGTGAGGTCACCCCCGGGGGGTTTGCACTTTGTCCTTCCAAAAGCTTCCTGAGCGATAGTGTTGGATCTTAGTCATAAGCAAACCTACCCAACTATGGAATTGTTCTCTTGTTCCTGACTTGAGACTGGAGTGCGTCTTACACGTGGCTACCTCTTTAAGCAGAGGTACGAAGCGTGGGATCAATCTCTTAGTCATAGACCCTTTTCAGCCTTAACCTAAACCTGACCAATAGTTGAATGTAGAACTGGACTTTAGGTTGAGAGCTTCTGCATCCATGTTACTTGACATTTATGTGTGATTGCAATTTTTGCCTGATCATATTTTTTATTAACATGTTGATATGTATTGCACCTAAAACTAATACCCTTCGCGTCTAAAAAAAACTGTCGTTGTTTTCGGCCGAACATTTATAGAATTACCAGTATGTATGCTGCAGAGTATTGCGCCAAACGTATTAAGTTCATTCATGCGCCAGACGCAAAGACCGCGAGCCACGCGCCTTGGTTGCGTGACAAGCAATCTTTTCGTCCCATGCAAATTGGTCTTACGACAACTAATCGCGTCACCACTTTGCATCAATTAGTGCTTCCTAACCTAGTGTGTCTTAGACTGTTGTTATGATTATTGCGTAAGTCTTCGCGTCATGAATTTATACCAGATTTATCAAAACATTGTCTAAATTGCCACGAATATGAGAGTGGGCCCGCACGCTAGACGCATGAGGATGCGCCTGACGCTGTTGTCCTGCGCCAGACGCACGCTTTGTGTCACATGCAAATTCGATGTGTGGCGTATTGTGGTGCATCTCTCGTTTTCCGTCACTTTAGGCAATGCGGTGATCAATTTCGTATGATACTTCGTGCATTTGAGTCATTGACTATTCAAACCATCTCGTGTTTAACTTCACCTATGCTCCCAACAACTTATCCCATCTTAACAAAAATAATTTTTATTTTTATTTTTCCAAAACTGCTTTTTGATTGATGATAAACTCTTGCCAATATATCATTATCCATTTTCATCCACAAAATAAAGTCCATAACGACCAATATATCATTATCCATTTTTCCCCATAAATTAAAATCCATAATGTCCAATATATCATATCCATTCTCCTCCACAAAATAAATTCATACGTCATCTATAACATAGATTTCCTTCCATAAATGTCCCCTCCTTTTGGCAGGAGTTTTGAACGAATTAAAATGATATTTTCGAAAATACTTTCATTTCTCACCCTATCCATTTTTGGAGTGCATCCTAAGTCAATGTGTTCTTGTCAAACAGATTAGTTGAGAGAACAGTCTCGATAGGTCGTCCACGTGCGCGAAAGGCTAGATCTGTTCCACCGGCTAAAGAGCGGTCAACTGTTGAAGCAACAATGGGTGACGAAAAAGTTACTGAATTGACCAACATCATCGAACGAATGGCTAAGAACTTGGAGGAGGTTACTCTCCGTCTGCATCAAGTTGAAAGTGGTGAAAATACTGTATTCGCCAAACAAATGGAAAATGTTGTCCAAAAGGTCACCAATAATCCTACTTTTATTTGGATGAGAACATCAAATTCAAAGGAAAACTACCTGAAAAGTTTTCCACAAGTGACTTTCCTAAGTTCAAACCTACTGACAATCCTAAGTACCATTTGAGGAATTTCAAGGTCACTGATCCTTAAGTCTGTGGACCCTGAACTTTATCCAACGGTATCCCCGATGTCGTTGGACCCTGCCTGCCAAAACTGGTTCTACTCCCTGGACCCCAAACATGTTGAAACATTGGGTGATATCACTAGAGAGTTCATGAAACGATATGAACATAACACTGTAATCCAAACCTCACTAAGGGAATTGGAAGTGTTAAAGCAAGATAGCAATGAAGGCTTTACCACCTACCTTAATAGGTGGAGAGAACAGTCTGCTTACATGGTCTTCAGACCGGCTGACGAGGACCTCGTCCGTATCTTTGTTAACAACTTGTTACCTAAGTACAAAACTCATCTCAAATACTTGGGTATCGATAATTTCACCAAGTTGTACGACATAGGTGTGCAAATTGAAGACGACTTGTTGTAAAATGCCCAAAATGACAATAATCGTTATAAGAGCAATAATAATAACAAGAAGAATGATTACGGATCCACTTCTAAAGGTGGAGAGGTAAACCTTCTTGAGGCACCCCAAAAATCCTTCCAGAGGAACATGAGAAGGACGTTCACTCCAATAGGCATGTCATATGCCATCGCTTTTGATCGCCTCAATTCAAAGGGCGCTGTTGATCCCATCGGACCAACTCCTGATCCAGAAGAGCATAATAAAAGATCGAGTTGGGACAAGAATGCTTACCGCAAATACCATAGGGGAAACGGTCACAAGACAGAAGATTGCTTCAGGCTGAAGAATGCCATTCAAGACATGATCGACGAAGGTAGACTTCCCATTCCTCCTGCAGGGAAGAAGCCTAACAATCAAGATAGACCATTAAACAAAGTTCTGGCTATCTCTGAGGATCAATACTGCTATGATCCACTTCTCTTGATTACACCAATAGGGGATCCTGTCCCCGCTATCATTATTGCTAGCACCTCACCAGATATCAATGGTATCTAGGGTAGTGATGAAGAAGACGAGTTTGTCACAGAAGAAAGTGACTATGTACGGGGAACATATGACGATGATGAAGTCATTAGCCCTAAAATCGATCGCTTTACTTTGGCAATGGATTGGTACAAAAATGATGAGGAGGGGGTACGAGTACTTACTCGAACTGGAAGGTTCGCTCAGCCTGTTCAGGAACCTCCCACATCGTCTGCATCTCATGAAAGAGTTCTTCCCAAAGAGAGCTCCCTCATTCAACAGCTCATGAAAACAAAAGTTGGTGTTAACATTTGGCAGTTGATAGCCTCTTCACATGAGCATCGCATGGCATTATTAAATGCCCTCACCAAGATGAATGTGTCATCTGACAATTCTCCTGAAGGATTGGTCAATTTCCTGACTGCTGATAAGCCAATCCGAGGAAAACATTATTTCCTTTACTGATGATGACTTTCCTTTTGAAGGAAGTAAACACAACAAAGCCCTACATCTCACTGTAGCATGTGTGGGCATGAATGTCCCAATGACATTAGTAGACAATGGATCTGCCATCAACGTATGTCCATTACGAACTGCGCGCCGTCTAGGTTTCAAAGATGAGGATTTCAGTCCCTCTCACCAAGGCATCCGAGCATACGACAATTCTCGTTGTTAATCCTTGGGAACTATAGCCCTAAACATCTCTGCAGGGGTTATAGAAAAGCGCACGATTTTTCAGGTCATTGACATCAAGGCCTCATTCAACTTACTTTTAGGACGACCATGGCTTCATGAGCTTGGTGCAGTCCCGTCTTCCTTACATCGAAAGGTTAAGATGATTGTGGATGGCATTCCCATAACTCTTGATGCCTCTACAATGAAGGTACAAGTAACAGACAAACCCCTCATCCACATAGACCATGATGAGGAGGATGAAGATCTTCGAGGATTCGTTCCCGAAGAAGTAGCCCTCGTTGAAGAGGATTTAGCGCCATTTGATTTTGATTGCTTCTCCAATCTAGCAGTCAACTACATCATGCGCAAGAAGGGACATTTCCCTGGCATGTCACTGGGTAACAAGAAGTCTAGATCACCTCCTGTCACTGACTCTAAGTCAGTAGAAAATTTGTTTTGCTTAGGATACAAGCCTACCAGGAAGGAGCTCGCAGAACGTATTGCACAATGCATAGCATATCGCAATACCAAGGACAATATCCCTTTTCCTCCCTATCAATCCACTTTGAATGGTAAATTTCTAAGGGAAGGAGAAGATTATCCTTGCTATGAATTCCTTGAACCATTCTATCAGGCTCAGGAGGGAGTGATCTACCCCAAATTTGATGTATTTCTGGATTGTCACTTTTTGGAAGAAGGGATTCCTAATGCCCAAATTAAAAAGTTCATTGAAGATTGTTTAGAATACAAGGCATTGGGACTTCTATTCGGTCAAGAACGAGTTAAATGCCCAAATGATACCGCTCATATCCAGGCTTTGCTACAAAATGAAGGCTTCGACCCTACCATGCTGATTACTCTTGCAAGAGGCAATATGCAAGGATGGAGGAAGACTATCAAGTTGGCTACTCCAAATGGAAAGAAGATGATCTTCACCACCGGGGAAGGACCAATGTTTGAAGAGTCCGAGTCATCCGAGTCAGAGTGTGAGTCAGAGTCTGGGTCTGAATCTGAGTCTATTGAGTCTAGTCCGGTTGGGACTATTTCTAAGCCTATTAATTCTAGTGTTCAAGTAGAGTCTTTAGTTTCTGCTGAGTCATTGTTCAATTCTATGATTTCCGATTTCAATAATATGAACTCATTTGCTTATGACTTGTGCAATATCTCTACTTCCTCCTTTCCTTCTCCTTCTGATTGCAACAATGAATCTGAAAAAGAAAAAATCAAAGCGGTGGAAGAACATGAAAATAAAACTCCAATCCGTGAGGAAACAGTAAAAATTAATCTTTCAAATGATAATGAACCAAAGGAGGCACGAATTGGATTAACTTTAAGCTAGTACGAACGCACTCAATTAATCAAAACGTTAGTTGAATATATCGATGTATTCGCATGGTCCTACCAGGACATGCCAAGCATTGATCGCGAAATTGCTCTGCATACCATTCCCCTAATCGAAGGGATGAAGCCTGTCAAACAAAAGTTACGCAGAATGAAGCCAGATGTAGCTCTCAAAATCAAAGAAGAAGTCATTAAGCAACTTAATGCAAGTTTTATAAAAGTCGCTAGCTACCTTGACTGGATTGCTAATGTTGTGCCTGTAATTAAAAAAGGATGGGAGAGTTAGTGTGCAGGTCGATTATAGAGACCTTAATAAAGCGAGTCCTAAAGATGGTTTTCCCTTACCTTACATAGACGTCCTAGCGCACAATACCGCCAACCATGCCCTTCTATCTTTTATGGACGGGTATGCAGGGTATAATCAGGTAAAAATGGCCGAGGAAGATATGGAAAAAGACTACCTTCATCACACCGTGGGGAATCTTTTGCTATACTGTTATGCCTTTTGGATTAAAAAATGCTAGGGCCACCTATCAAAGAACCGCGACTACCCTTCTCCATGACATGATGCATAAAGAGGTAGAAGTTTACGTAGATGACATGATAGTTAAGTCCAAAGATAGAGAGGGACACCATACCGCCCTTGAGAAGTTCTTTTTGAGACTTCGCAAAAACAACATGAGACTTAATCCACAAAAATGCGCCTTCGGGGTCACTTCGGGGAAACTCTTAGGTTATGTCATCAGTTCTAAAGGGATTGAAATTGACGCTACTAAAATAATGGCCATAATGACCATGCCTCCGCCTAAGAATGAGAAAGAAATCAGGGGCTTCTTGGGTAAAATCCAGTACATCAGTAGATTCATCTCTAAACTGAATATGGTGTGTGAGCCCATCTTTAAAAAGCTAAAGAAAAGTGTCACTGCCGAATAGGATGAGGATTGCCAAAAAGCCTTTGACAAAATCAAAGAATATTTATCTAACCCACCTGTCTTAGCACCTGCCTTACCTGACATACCTTTAAGGCTTTACTTGACTGTGACTAACATGTTGGCACAAGAGGTTGATGGGAAAGAGTGCGCCATTTACTACCTTAGTAAGAAGCTCTTAGACTACGAATCCCGTTACACACCCTTAGAAAAGCTCTGTCTTACACTAGTCTGGGCCACAAAGAAGCTTCGATATTATATGCTTACTCACACAATCCATATAGTGTCTCGACTGGACCCTCTTAAGTTCTTATTCGAAAAGCCAGCCCTTAATGGAAGACTCTCCCGCTAGGTAATAATGTTGGCCGAATTTGATTTAAAATTTATTCCTCATAAGTCCATCAAAGGCAACGCTGTTTCTGACTTCTTAGTAGATTTCCCTGTAGATGAATCTCACGAAGAATATGAATTTCTTGATGAAGACCTTCTCATGACGGAAGACGAAAGTTGGGCACTATACTTCGATGGTGCATCCAACCAAAAGGGATGTGGCGTCGGGGTACTCCTGGTATCGCCGGAAGGCGAACACACTCCTCTTTCTGTTAAACTCGACTTCGATGTTACTAATAATGCAGCCGTGTACGAAGCATGTATCATAGGGCTCCAGGCTGCAGTGTCCCTCGACATCAAGAAACTAAGAGTATATGGTGATTCATCTTTGATCATCAATCAAATCTCTAAAAGATGGAAGGTTCGAAATGAAAGCCTCTTGCAATACCAAACTCATCTAGAAACCATTGCTGAACAAATCCCTGAAATACAATACACATACCTTCCACGAGAAGAAAACCAATTTGCTGACGCTTTGGCCCGCTTAGCCTCTATGATTAGGATCCCACGTACCATGCCAGAAATGCCCCTTATCATTGAGAGACGGCAAGAGCCTGCTTACGTTCATGCCTTAGACACTGAGCCAGATCCTATCCCTTCTGAACCATGGTTTATTGATATTCTCAACTATTTGACAAAAACAGAATACCCACCTGGTACTTCAACAAGAGCCTAGTGTGCCTTAAGGTTCTTGGCCTCCCAATATGTCGAGTATAACGGGACACTGTACAAAAGAACACCACAAGGTGTGCACCTGCCCTGTATTGATAAACCTGATACCACAACGGTCATGGATCAAGTCCATAGCGGAATTTGTGGCACACATATGAACGGCCGCATGTTAGCTCAAAAGATCATTCGCTTAGGCTATTAGTGGACCACAATGGAGAAAGATTGTTACCTTTATGCCAAAACCTGTCCAAAATGCCAATTATGCGCTAACCTGCAACATGTACCACCTTCCTTGTTATATACCTTCACTTTACCTTGGCCATTTTCAACCTCGGGTATTGACATTATTGGTAAAATAACACCACCTGGTACTGGGGGGCATGAATTCATCCTTATGGCCATAGATTACTTCACTAAATGGGTAGAAGCAGCATCCTATGCTAAGTTGACAGCCAAACATGTCGCTGCCTTCTTAGAAAAGACCATCATTTGCCGCTATGGAGTACCCCACGAGGTTATCTGTGACCAAAGTACCCATTTCCAAGCTGAATGCGAACAAATCCTTGAGAAATATAGCATCAAACACCATCGCTCTTCCCCATACAGATCCCAAGCCAATGGTGTTGTGGAGGATGCTAACAAAAATATCAAGGTTATTATACAGAAAATGACCGAAAATTATAAAGATTGGCCTGATAAGCTACACTTCGCCTTATGGGGATACCGCACTTCTATCCGAACATCTACCGGAGCTACACCTTATTCTCTTGTCTATGGCATAGAAGTTGTTCAACCTGTTGAACTAGAAATACCATCCCTACGCATTGTCCTAGAAAGTCCAATTCCAGAAGCTGACTAGGTCAAAGCTAGATTCGAAGAGCTCATTTTACTCGATGAACGAAGATAAGCTGCCTTGCATCATGTGCAAGTTTATCAAAATCGTATTGCAAGATCTTTCAATAATAAGGTCAAACCTCGAAATATTAAAGAGGGTGACTTAGTGCTCAAAGCATTAAGGAAAAATGTGTTAGATCCTCGAGGTAAATTCAGACCTACTTGGGCCGGCCCATACATTGTCAAGACAATCCTATCTGGAGGAGCAACTCAACTCATTGACATGGACGACACTGAATTTCATAATCTAACCAATCTTGATCAACTCAAGAAATTTTATGTGTAAAACACAACCAATTCTTTGATTGGTATTAGTTATCCAATGTTTTTTTAAGCATGAACTACGTGCGGCCTGATTCTTATTTGGATACGTAGGCAACCTTGTACAAGGTTCGGCCCCCCTCATTAACCAAAACCTCCTGCGGTTCATACGAGTTTACAAAAATCAAATAATAATAGTATGGTTAATTGCGCCAGACGCAAGAATGATGCGCCTAGCGCTGTGCAATGCGCCAGACGCACATTGTCGCGTCTAGCGCACTAACTCTTCGAGCGTTTTTCCTGCATTCGTTAAGATGTTCAAATACAACGATATTTTACGACATATTTAGACTCACTTCGGTCTACATAAAAAAAACTTTTTTTTTATTCAAATTGCTAAATGAAAATAAAACATGAAACATAAGTTATCACTACACTATAAAATAACTATGTGGCATGAAAGCCTTATTGAAAGCAATAAATCACCATAAAAACATAAACACTGCAGACATTGTTGCAATCAATCCTTCCTTTCTTTCCCCTTCTCAGCCTTTTCCCCCATCGTAGAAGTTTCTCCCTTTTCCATCTGTAGTTTTGGTCTAGGAGCCTTCCTTTTTTCCCAGTACACCATAGGTTCCTTCCCCTTGCTGGTAAAAGTTTATGTCTGTTGAGTCACCTTCCCTGTCAGCCCGTTCCCTAATTACTACGCCCCCTAAGCGTAGTCTTCTCTTTGTAGGAGGCATCCGCGACCCAAGTCGTTCCCGCGCTGGTGCTACCTTTGGACCTAAACGTTCCTTCACAGACGAAGTTTTAGTAACAGGCTTCTGGCTGCTCTTCCCTGCAGATGAGTGTCCAACTCGCCTCTTGCCCTGTTATCCAAAGTCTCACAAGTCTTCCCCACAGTTCGGGGAATAAACTTCCGCTTCTTTGTCGCCTCGACGGACTCCTTCACCCTCATCCCTTTCCTCACAGCAGGGTCCCTAGTCAGCATCCATACAATATAGCTCTTAGACACCTTCTCGTACTCTATTCTTTCCTCGCGTATACCAAAGTGGGCGCTCTCCCCAATATTTCTCCACTCCAAGTCAGACCATATATTCTGGGAGCAATAGTATCGTCAGCAGGGGTCAATTGGCGGTATCCATATTGTCTCAACACCCTCTACGGAAAATAAAAGGTCATGGTATACAGACTACACAACCTCACATAGGTTTAATCATCCCGAATCCCTACCATGGACCCAATCCTCCACCATGGCACTACCCATCTAACACTCAGCTCATCATCCCCAAAGAAAAGGGTCCAGTCTTCAAACAATTTCTTCGTGAAGATTTTCTTGCTGCCGATGAAACCCTTCTTATTATATCTCTCCATATTTTCAGGAGGATCAATCAACCTCAAATGTTCCATCAGCCAGATCTGCAGCAACAAATAAAATATATATTATTATTGCTTCCTGACGAGTAATAATACATATACACTATTTCACTATTGCTTCTCAAAGAGTAACAATACGAGCACGAACTTTATCGCTTCATGACGAGTGATACTAGAAAACAACCTCGTATTACTTTCTCTAGAGTAATAATACGAGTGTCTGCCAAAACTGCGCCTGACGCACGAAGACGCGCCAGACGCAACCGTCTACGACCAGCGCACATTACTTTTTCATATTATATTCGTTTTTTTTTTTTGGGGGATGTAATATCATAATTCCATTATTCAATACAGCCGTCATAGTCCGAAAAATTTATTACGTATTATTACTTCGCATAGAGTCATAATATGATCGGAAAAAAAATTATTTCTTTGGTTCATGACTAAAAAAAAAAATATTTTACCTGCAACAGTAGGGGGCTCCCTGAAATCTGCCCTTTTGGGTCCTTCTTCACAGCATCCAGATTGGAGATCATCTCCCCTACGCAGAGTGGCATCGGTGTCCTTCCTATCTCTAGTTGCTCCGCTATAGTAATCAAGGAAGCAAAACCAGCACCATTGTTCCCGTTCACAAACAGAAAACGACTAAGCAGACAAAATACCAATGCCCGCATACAATATATCTGCCTAGCCCTTTCAGTAGGAGGATTATACAATGCAGCTAGCCTAGTCAAACTAACCCTCCTACCATACACGATTTCAGACTTATTTTCTTCCTTTAAGTCCATGAACCTCTCGAGGTCCTTAAAAAAATATTCCTCCAAACTAGGGACACAGGGTAATTGACTACAGGGCCATCCAATTATAACACCAAATTCCTCATGCAAAATCGTTAATTCGTGATTCCCAAAAGAAAAACAATAATTGGTGACATCCCAAAAATTAACAGTTGCATAAAGGAAATTACAGTCTAATTGAACAAACCTCAAGGACGCCAATACATCCATATGCCATCTGCCGAGCTCGTGTTTTTCAGCAATAGTCAATGATGATAACCACCCACTTAGAGTCGGTTCAAAAGCCATGGCAAACAGTCAAAAGTAGCAGCAAAGTATTACAAAGAAAAGTGCAAAGGAAAATATTGAACTCGTAATACTGAAAAAACGTACATATTCGCCTATTTATAACGACTTCGCTTCTCAACTCTAAGCGGATTCGGACTTACCGTTCCAAACGGAAAACGCGTTATATGCTAAAGCTACGCCTAGCGCACACGGGCGCACCAGACGCCATAAACCCGCGCCCAGCGCATGATAAGGGGCTAGGCGCCGCCAACACGCGCTCAACGCACAGTTTCGTTTCACATTTGTCGCCTTGGATTACGATTTCTCACAAGATTTCGGGCTACTCCCCTTCCACTTTGGAGAAAAAAAAACTGTAATGTCCACATTTTCAACCCATTTTTGTAAACCCACCCGCCCAAACCCTTTTCGCTCTCCTATTTTCATTTTCTTTTTTGTTGTGGGGAGAAGGTCGGCTACGCTCCATTCAAACTTCCTTTGAACTGAGTCAGTCGCATTGCATTTATACGTGGCATTTTAGAATACGAGTCACTGCTAACAAAGTCTCACTAATAAGCATGGAAAGAAACAACACCAATGGTCATAACGTTTGAGCAAAAGACGCAATACATATCAACATGAAAAAATACATTGTATCAAAAGTGCAGGCCACAGGTAAACAAAAATAAAATAATGCAGACACCTAAGGGGAATAAGGATCCTACTCCCTCGAAGAAGAGTCCTCCGGTTCTTCAATCCGGACCCCGCTCGATTCACCCATGTGATAGCCAATCCCAGGCTGCATCAAGGGAGTCACTGGCTGAGTCGGCCGCGTTGGATTAAACTGCTGCATCCCCAACATCTGCTGTTGCATCTGCAACATATGCATCTGCTGCATCTACTGCATTCGCATCTGCTCCATCCACATCGGAGAAGGCCTAGGGCTTGGGTCAGGCCTGGGGCCCCCATAAAACCCATGCCGCCAGTGCCAAACTGCCGAGTAAACGGATCCGTCGGAGGCCTCTCAGACGTCGACTCTCGAGGAGTATGAGTCGAAAGCCTAGACTGAGTCGATACCCTCGCCTCGGGACGAGGCCCACTCCCCTCAGGGCGGCGCTGCACAAAAGGTCACGAAGCATTAGCAAAAGGAATACAATAAAAACAAATAAAACCAAAGTGCAATGGGTCAGTTTAGCTGGCTATACGCGTCGTTGCGGCGGCAGGACATGCTCCTCTTCAGCTTGGCCATCCCTTGCTTCAGCGAGTCGACCACTCGGAGAATCTGAACGACAGTCTCCCGAGGAACCTGGAAATAAATAGTACATGAGTCACTACAAAGGAAGACGAATAATGAAAGCTCCTGACTTTGAACACTTACCGAGCTCACATGAGCTCACATGGATTTTTTCCAGAAGATTCTAGTGTGCGCCAAGCACACAATCATGCGCTAGACGCATGATTATGTGCCTAGCGCACAAGCGTGCCCTGCGCCAGACGCAGAGCCTTGCGCCTAGCACGCGTCCTATTTAGTTTTGTTTGCACATTTTTCGATGCATTTTTTTTACATATTAGGATATTTAGGGAAGAATATTTTCAGAAAATCTGATTTTGCCTCATTTATGAGAAAATCCAAAAAAAATAAGAATATTTGTGTTTCCAAAGAGATTTGATGATGTCATTAGGGTCAGGTCATTAGAGTGATGTCCTTAGGGTGATTAAGGATGAAGAAAATCAAATTTTTTGGGTGAAAAATATGATTTTCTACCTCTTTGAAACCCTAGTTCACCACCCTCATTTCTCTATAAATACCCTCCTTTTTTTCACTTCAAAATCAAGCTGAAAAGAGTTCAATTTAATTTCACCAATTCTCTCATCTTCTCTACTCCTTTCCTATAAGAAATCACACTTAAGAAAAGAAAGTAAAAGTTAGTAAGATAATTAGTAAGTAAAGAAGTTCATCAAAAGAAGAAAAAACTCAAAAAAGGTAGAAAAATTGGCAAAAAGGAAGTGCATCATTGAGCTGGCAAGGTAAAATTGAAATTCTTGTTTATTTTGATTATCTTCTTAATCATCTACTAACTTTCTCCTTGTTTGCTTCTTATCATTTTTTAAATCTTTGGAGTGATTTGGGTATCTGGAAGTCCTAATAGGTTCCCAACCTTAAATCACCCCACCTAGAATAGTCAACTCTAATGGGGAGACTCTTAGAAAATAATGTAATTATGTGGTTTTCCTTAATCAAGTTCTTGTTTATCACAAAAAATGTTTTCATAAAAAAATTCAAGATAAGTTGTACATAAACATCTCCATAAAAAAAATGTGATGCTGTAATTATAATCAGTTTCAATTTTGTAAATCATTTTATTTTTTCGGCTGTATTATCAGAATAGTGTGTAGGATTTTATATTTTTCCTATGAAGTGCAAGATGTTTCCAGAAACTGAGCTTTGGAATTTCTAAAAAACTAATTTTTTTCTAAAGAATTAAAAATCATACAACTTTGTTGTGCAAAACTGATTTTGTCTAGTACCACCTAAGCTTGTTATGTCAATAATGTTCGAAATAAAATCATTCAAATAAAACTAAAAACATCAAGTTTGAAGAAAACATCAGTACCTTTTCAAAAATATAAAAACCATGTTCATATGACTTTTATGCAATTTTACATCATTTTTAAAAAAACCGTACATGTAAATCACTATATTCGAGAAGACTGATTTTATTTTCAATTAAGAAAATAAATAATAAAATGGTCTTAAGAATACCCAATTCAAGTGAAAATTTCCAATATAGTCTCTCAAGGTGTCTAAAATGTTCATACCAAAATTCACTTAAGAATAAGTTCAATAAGTTAGGTTTTAAAGAACAAATTGAATAAAGATCCTGTTTTGACCAGTTTTGGCATAAAAGTCACCATAATTTGAGTCTTCACTAAAAGCTTGTGAAATTTTATAATAACATAAAAAGCTCATTGATCTATCCATAGATGTATCATATGAACAGAGTAATGGTTTGTACAGAAAGTTATGAATTTTTTAATTCAGTACAAGAACAAAAAGGCAATCTGGAAAATGAAATAAAGTGATTAACTCAACTTTTATAAAAAAATGTTTTCTTTTCATATGAAAATGTGAATTAAAAGTCATTAAATTTTGATTTTCTCTTAAACTGACTCATTTTATCATGTAAATAATAAAAAAAAATTGTCAAAAAAAATAAATCAAAATCAAAGAGGGTAATTAATCTCCAATTTTTCGCATATTTACAAATAAACATGAATTCCAAACCCCATTCAAGGAATAGAAGATCAAGGAGCATCATGGTGAAGATCAAGATTGAAGACTTTGTATAGATCATAGAATTTGTACATATTGTTGTAATAATATTGTTTTTTTGTAAATAGTTATTACATCACTCAATTAATGAAAAACATGGAGATGTTTATGCATAATTTTCATAAATAATTCCACAACTCTTTTTAATAAAATGAGCAACCAATGTTATAAATATTGCATGTTAGGCCAATATATCATAGTATATGAATCAAATGACCCAATCTCAATTAAGAGGAAAAATTGCAAGTCTAACTAAGTTAAATTGTATGATGATCCATCTTACATTTTAAATATGGGTTCTCCATATTCAAATGGATTAATCATATAATTTGACATAATTAGATTAGTAATTATGATCTTCGATTCATGTGTCTCCCTTGAAATGGCCAAATTCCAATTAGCCAAACACAAAGCTCCAAATTTGGTCTCAAATTGATCATTTCTCTCCAAATGACTTAATAATCTTCAATTAAGATTATTTCTCAAAAGCCTTCAATTGGGAAGCAAACCTTCTAAGACTTCTTGAAAATCATAACGTGATCACTAATAAAGGTGGTTATTTCAATCCTCGATTAATCGCTAATTAGAGTGGTTAACTCAAACTTTTCATTATTTAATCACTAATTAGAGTGATTATCTTAAACTTTAATAATCTTTAATTAGGACGATTATTCTTCGTAAGTAATCACTAATCAAGGTGATTATCTTAACCTCCATTTTAATCACTAATTGACGTGATTATCTTAATCCTCCTTCATATTTAATCGTTAATTAAGGTGATTATCTTAATCCCATTTCAATCACTAATTGGAGTGATTACCTTATTCCTAATAGATTTGTTTAATTCTAAAGGTGAGTTATTCATAATCTATTCTTTCCTTTTCTTTCCCCAATGGAATTGGCCATTTAGGGTGAGACATAAGATCGAACTACGATGGTTTTGATCCATGAGTGGATTCCAATCACGCAATGATTGGTACGTAGTGCAACTTCAGTGCTCAAACCTACCATGTACAAATTATATGTTGGTCCTAAATAAAAACGGTTGATGTGTATATGTGCAAACTATGTGATTTTCTCGTCTTTTTAATAGTCATGATTACTTTAAAATGGAAAATAACGCATTTAGTAAGAGCCCGTTCTTTAGAACGGAAGAGGAGACGAGTTCCAGACGTTCGCACCTCTTAACCTAAACCCCGAACCTTATCTCGTGGTATGAAAGACCAGTTTTAAAATAAGCCTTATTCATATGAAGTCATCATCGTTTTAAATGATATTTCTCAAAATTGATTTTAAAATGATTTATTAAATAAATCTGTCCCTATTCGAAATTAGTAGGGTGGCAACTTCCAAGTTTTCAAAAACGCATCGTCTTATATGAGGGATTCGGACCGTTAATTAAGATAATAAAAAATCGGATACCACAGTCGGCAACTTCACCGGGGACTCATACCTCCACTTGAAATATATGAGGTTTAAACCCCGAGCAATGTGTTATTTTTCATATGTATATATAATAAAATAAGTTAATCATGGCTATTCACAATTTAATTTTTGTATATAGCATGCTTATGTGAAAATTACGTGTGCTTGGTAGTTTATCGATCCATACACATGCACTCTTTTTAACCATTTTCATATTAGGTCTGATACCTCTGTCTATTAGGAAGGGTCAGAATTTGAGAATGACAAATTAATGTATTAAGGGCGTAAAACCTGCATCCGTGAGCTATTGCGACTGGCTCTATTAGGAGCGTCCACCCTCGATGGACACAAAGGAAGTGACTCGAGGCCACTTTAACATAATCTCTACCTAAATGAATCACCTTTTAGTTGACCTTTAGGACACAAGGATCAATGCACAAATGTCCATTATTTACTTCAGCTATTGAATAATGTGGAAATCTTCAAAAAATTCAGTCCGTTTTCAGTCGGTCAATATTTTAGTAATCATTAAGTGTAGCTGAATTGCTGCCGAAATGATTTTTGAAATATTAAGAGTATTCTTGTTTATTTATCACAAGTGTCATAAAAAATGTATGCTCACCCATTTTCAAAACAGACAATAAAATCTACATTTACTTCATAATTCTTTTTCAAAAACAAAATTGATTTTTTAGAAAAAAAAAGTTTTGTTTTGAAAATATGATCCCAAATCAGAAAAAAATGAAAAATGATTAGAGTCATAATCACGAGTTCAAAACGTGTCATGTTTAGGAATTAGAATGTAATTTAAATATATCGTCTAAAACACGAGGAGTCTAGTCTAAAATTTTTTGTGTCAAAAGGGATAATTGTTTTCAAAAAGAAAAAAAAAGGATTCTTCCATTTCCTGCTAAAAAAAACATATAAAGAAAAATTCATTAGTCATTGACTAACATTGTTAGTGTGTACATTTTAGGTACTTCACATCCAAGAAAAAAAAAGGAAAACTAAACGTGCATCATTTCACAATGTCTGAGTCCGGAAAGCAAATTCAGACTAAAGCTTCAGCAAAGGGTAAAGGTCGTTGGAAGTATTAATCAAATCTATGCAGACATGGAAGAATCTTTGGGAACCATGTTCAGTCGTCTGAAAAGACAGGGCCTCCTAGAAGCGAAGCATCACTGTTACACTTTGCCACCGCTTGGGGTTAACATGGGATTATACTACAACTTTTGCCATCAGTATGGACACGAAACAGACCGGTGTGTTGACCTTCGGCATGCCATCCATCAGCTAATAGAAGATGGAAAAATTTTCATTCCTCCATCATGGATGCCTCCAATTGTGTCCTTCACTAAGGCTGATCTTCCCGAGGAACAGGATCCTCATCAAGCTTTATACATCACTTTGAAATGCAATGGGCGAGAATTGACCAATGTACTAATAGATAATGGATCGGCACTTTATGTTTGCCCCAAAGGAACGCTTTATGAGTTAGGGTATAACAGCACGTTATTAAGCCCTACTGATACAGTATTGGGAGCATACGACAATTCTTCAGGGAGGACTATAGGAACGATCCATCTTTAATTGAGGTATACAGACTGGATTTGTGATGCAGATTTCACAGTTGTCGAAGCTGTAACCTCATTCTCTTTGTTGTTGGGGCGACCCTGGCTCCATGCGAAAAAAGCCGTTGCTTCTCCTGCACACCGAAAACTCAAATGCCCAACAATCTCGGGAACGATAACCATCTATGGGAATCTAACACGACCAAGAAGTATCACTCCCGCACCGCCAACAGTAGAAGATGATACAGGTCCTCAACGTGGTCCTCTCAACCCTTGCATGCTAGGGAGTAATGTTCCTTTGGTACCCCAAGGATCCAATTCAGAAGCCATTTACACTATTCCAATGACAATTGATCAGCTCATCGCTTATGCTGACATCTGTTGTGCTCAAAATATGCCAATAGGACCTCTCAATACAGATCATGCTGAAACCACCTCTGTCATAACCTTCTCTGATAAAGATCTCCTCGATAACCTAACTCATAATAGTGCTTTGTACATCGTTGTTGATCACAGTGCCAGACATATCAAAGGTGTAATGGTCGATAATGGAGCTTCTGCCATTCTCTGTCTCCTCATTACCCTCAAGTGGCTCGGGTGTCCAACTTCCCAAGGAGAAACCTCAATAGGGACTATGGTTGCATATGATGGCCCCAAACGTTAAATTATAGGGGCAATAACTATGATCTTGCGTATCGGAGCGGTCATACGAAAGGTTTACTTTATGATCATCGATTGCGAAGCTTCTTTCACGATGTTGTTAGGATGACCGTGGCTCCCCAAGAACCATGCTATCATCTCAACTTTGCACCAAAAAGTAAAAATGGCAACTCTGCACGGAGTAATCACCATCCTAGTAGATATAGCCCTGGGAGCAGCAATGCAAAAATCTCACATATCTCATGTGTGTCACTTGAATCACGAACAGAACGACAAGGATTCCAAAGGAACCGCATCAAATATACTGCCCCTCAAACTGGTAAAATACTATTTCCACTAGCCAATTCCCGAGGAGGATCTTGACCAACCGAATTGGGTACCAGACACGAGAGAAGTTAAGAGAGTGGAAGAGAAGTTCCATTGGCTATACAAAGAGACCTGGGCCGTTCAGTGTCAGGGAGAGGAAAGTCCAGCACACAAAGTTGCCGCCATCCAATCTATCATGGAACCCTATATATTCCTTGATGAAATTGATTATGAAACAAGAGCCTCTTGCATGCTGGTGTGCAAGGCATGGGCATCATGGCTCCTCAGCCGAGAAGACAACCCCTTATATGTCAAGAAGAGGAAAGAAAGGTGGGACAAACGTCTTCAAACAGGAGAATATATGGCTTGGCGCCCGTCAAACTAAAGTATGAAAAGTTTAGGAAGTACCTGATTCGTTTAATCGCTTTTATATTGTGTTTTGTAGGTACAACTACGTGTGGCTTGATCCCTAAAAAAAAGACAAAATAAAAAATCTAATGTTATATGCATCTATCTTATTTTGTCTTCTATATAATGTACTAAAAGGGGTACGTAGGCAACTCATTTTATGAGTGCAGCTGTTGGGCCTGATTCAGAACTAATTTGGGGCTGATTCTCTATTAAAAAAAAATCATCACAAGAAAAATTTCTTCCCCAAAAATCTAATGTTGTATGCATCTATCTTAGTTTCTCTTCTATATAATGTACTAAAAGGGGTACGTAGGCAACTCATTTTATGAGTGCAGCTGTTGGGCCTGATTCAGAACTAATTTGGGGCTGATTCTCTATTAAAAAAAAATCATCACAAGAAAAATTTCTTCCCCAAATCCAAATCCACTTATGGAGATACGTAGGCAACTTTCGAGTACGGCCCCTTTTGCATTTAATATTTTCTTTTGTGGTTTCAGCGCTTAGAATCAATCAATACATGCATATCACTACAAAGAAGAACGGTATATGGGGCATTATAATTTTCCAAAATGAGGATATGGAAGGATATTATCAAATTGATTTTAAAAATGTTTGTGTATTATCCCAAAAAAAAACAACCAGTCCAATAGTGGCAGTTTAATATGTAAATAAAAGTCCAAGTCTAAAAAAAAAAGGAATAACAAGTCAAAGAAATCTAATGAAAAATCCAAAACAAATGATAAAGTCAAGGTTTCACAACTTTTAATAAATAATAACTGAAACTTGGGTTAAAAGAAAAAAATAATTTTCGAAGATATCAAGTCTTTCATTCCCTACACAAAAAAAAAAAAGAGGGAAAAGAGAAAAGAAGAAACAAAGTCTGGACAAACTTTTGTGCTAACTTTTCATCTCATTTCACATGAACTTTGCCTGGGCCCGCTCAGGATCAAGGCTAATTCGCCGAAATTATGACCATAGTGAACGTTCTCTGTCAGTGATACTGTCACCCTTGTCCACACCAACTGTATTCTCTGCTACACGTCTCAGTAACATGTCTGAAATTACGAACAACGAGCACCAACAAAACTCTACCCCCCCCCCACCTGATCCAATGACTGAGCTCCGAGGACTTATCCAAGCCATGCTTGACCGACAGGATAATATTGAACAAAACGTGTTGGGCATAATGCGCCAAAGCGCCCAGATGCCTCCTCTTTCTCCTCCGGAGTCGGAAGTAGCTTCACCTTTTCACCTTGAGCCTATGGACAATGAGAAAGAAATCCCCACTAAGCTCAAGGAAGAAGTAGTTAAGCTCAAGGAAGTTTTAAAAGGCATGACTAAGGCTGAAACATGGATGGACATTCTTGGGCTAACACTTTTCCCTAAGGCATGATTACCTCATGGTTTCAAGATGCCTAATCTGACAAAGTTTGATGGGACCGGCAACCCCACCAATTTTCTAAAGATGTATGTAGGGGCAATGAGTCCCTGGGAAGTGGAAGAATCTTTGATCGCTCAACTCTTTCAACATTATTTAGATGGTGCTCCAACACACTGGTTCCTCAACCTTGAAAACACAAAGAAATCCACTTGGGCTGATATAGTTAGAGAGTTCTCAAACTAGTACAAATATAATGATGAAATTGATGTTACTAGAAGGGATCTGGAGACCACTTCTCAAATCCTTAATAAGACATTTTCTTCATTCATCACTCGGTGGAGAAACAAGGCCTCGAAAATGATGAGTAGGCCTAATGAGGAGGAACAACTGCAAATGGTTGTAAAGAACCTTCTTCCTGTATATCAGAAGCATATGGCCTACCAATATTTCTCGACTTTCAAAGCTTTCATTGCTACGGGAATTCTAGTTGAGGATGCAGTGAAAAGGGGGGACATCAAGAAAGATGAACCTATTGGTGGCACGACTTATAATGCAAAGTTTGGAAATAACAAAACAGCTCCAAACAATGATTCAGCTGCTCCTAAGACAACTAACGCGATCCATGCCATTGACGCATCGTCTGCATTCCAGTTGCGACCACAAAGGAACTTTATTCCTTTGAACATGACTTAATCCTAAGCTCTCTTCAAGCTAAAAATGGTCAATCTCATTCAGCATTTGAATCCACGTCCACCTCCTAAAAATCCTTACCCTGGTTATGACCCAAACCAAAACTATAAGTGTCACTAATGTCCGGGGCATACTACTGAAAGCTGCACGGCTCTAAAGCATCAAATTCAAATCCTTGTGGATGATGGAAAACTCTCTTTAGGATCCACTTCCAATAAACCAAACGATTCTCAGCCTAACATCATAAAAAAAACCCTTCCTAATCATAAACCCTCATTTGCCATTAATGCCATCTCTGCTGCTTCAGATGGATGTGATCCGATCCAGTTAATCAGCAAGACAACTCCCCAAATGTATGAAATGCCGAGAGTCGTAGGTTACAAGTCTCTGGTCTATGAGTATTCCACTCAAGAAAAAATCAAAATGATGCCTTGTAAAGACCCCAGCTTCGCTCTCAATAAGGATCCATTCTCTGACATGTGTGGAACTTTGGATTATGATGGTGCCTTCTTCATTTTGGACTTTGATGCTATTGAAGATGCCTCTTCGGTCTTGACAATTGTGGAGAAAAACACTAGAGGACATTCCAGCACTCCAAATACATACCGGCGCCCCATCTGCCTCGATGATCTTAGTGATGAGGAGTACGTGGATATATCTGATTTGACTAGATCAGGTCGCCATTTTAAACCATTCCATTTGGAGGATGAAAATCCTTTGGAGGTATTGAGATGGAAGGAAAAGGGCAAAAAGCCAATGACAGAGGAAAGTAACAAGGAAGATGATGCTATCAAGCGCATGAAAGAAGTAAATGCTAATGTTTCCATCTGGAAATTGTTAATGCATTCCCAGCCACATCGGGCAGCTGTTCTAAAGCATCTTAATGAAGCCTATGTAAGCTCTTCCATAACACGCCTAACCAGATGGTGGGGCTCATTCATGGGGTAGATCGAACTCTCATGTTCACATACAATGATCTCCCTAACAATATCAATCACAACAATTCATTGCACATCACTATACGTTGTAATGGATGGGAGATACTTAGGGTGTTGATCAACAATGGCTCCACAATTAATGTTTGCCCTCTACGTGTGCTAACAAGACTTGGGAATTCAAAACAAGATATGGTACTATCCAAGCAGGTGGTCAGAGCATATGATAATGCTAAGAGAGAAGTATTGGATTTGATCAGCCTCCTCATTGAATGTGGTCCCGTGGCAAGGAAGGTGGAATTCATGGTCATTGACATTCAAACCTGTTTTAACTTCTTATTAGGAAGACCATGGCTGCATGAAAATGGAGCAGTGGCCTCTAATCTACATCAGAAGGTGACGCTTCTCACTGATCAGGGTGCTGTGACTATTTCTGGTGATCCAGAAATCATGACCATCTCCAACACCGAAAAATCAGTATTGTATCTGAATGACGTAGAGGGCACTAGGTTGGATGTTTATACTATCCACTGCATTCTAGCAGCACTTGAAAATTCATGGATGAATGATGTCCCAGCTGCCACACCAGATGTAAGTATTGAAGAAACAGAACTAGAGTATAGTGAGGATGACAAGGAAGAAGTGGGAGCTCCAAGCATTGCCACTCATGATACGTCCATTGAACTTCCGGAGGAATCCTGTATCGGCAATCCTCAAGACAATGATGATAATGATTCAAAGAAGAGATCTAGAACTGAGGATTTTGACCAGGATTTTAATGTAGTAGGCCCAATCCGAGAGGTTCACACTGAGTCACTGATTCTCTTTTTTGGATATTAACATGAAGATCATTATCGTGAGTTACCACAATTCCGAAAATTTGACGGGAACGGTGATCCTTTTGTCCACTTAGTTGGATTTGTGAATCCCTTGCATCCATGGGGCATACTAGAGGAAGATTACTCCATGCTGTTTGACAAGAGTTTTGAAGGACTAGCTCTGGAATGGTCCTATTCTTTAGATTGTGTAGATAGAGTCAGTTGGGAAAATGCCAGCCAAGCTTTTGTTAATTGGGCTCTCGAGCATAAACAAACTGATGTCAAGAAGTTAAAGCTAGTCACTTTGCGTCAAGGCGGCTTGGAAACTTTCTCGCACTTTTGTTCAAGATGCGCTTACATTCGCACCCAGCTTCGTGTCCCTATTGCTGATCGGGAATTCATGCTTATATTACTACATAACCTAAACGATTTCTATTATCGTCACATGGTTACAATCAAATACACCTCCCTCAGCAACATGGAACAACATGGTTTCGACATCGATACTATGAAATTGCAAGAAAAACGACCTCGGGAAGTTCTTGAAACGCCCAACACAAATCCAAGGGTATATGCTAAGATGGATGAACCATTGTGTATGGTGTATGATTGTCTTCAGAGGCAAGGTATACTTCAAGTTCCAGCGCATGTGCACTATTTACCCCTTCCTGGAACAGACATGAGCGAACTCTGCGCTTATTATCGTCAATAAGGGCATGAAACTGATCGATGCCATGACCTTTACTACAAAGTGCAAAGCCTGATTGATCGAGGCATCATTAGTCCAACCAACAAAGAAGTACCTGCAAGAAAGATGTCGTCACATCCGCGATCGCAATCCCAAGTCGATATCTTTCGCAAATTGGTTGAACAAGGTAACATTCATCCACTTCCTATACGCCTAGGGGCAAGTCCCGTAAGGTCAGATCTTCACAAGTACTGCCAATATCATCAATTGCATGGTCACGGCACAAACCAATGTCATGCTCTCAGCTATCGCATGAAGAAAATCACCAACATAGGTCTTATCTACCGCAAAGCTACTTGATCATCTCACAGAAAGGAAAAAAATCGACATGCATCGTGGAGCGTGCGCTCCGGAGCGTGAGTTTTATTCCGTTGTGCGGTTTTCCATTTTTGTGTACTGGTCGTGCGATTTCAGCTGAGAAATATAATTTCCGTAAGTCGTAGCCAATAGCTACAACCATCGTGTTAATGAAATGATTCATAGTATAATCATGCTAGTCTTTATTAATTTGATGAGTTTTCGTTAATTGTTTTAAGTTAGTCTTTCGAAAAACCGAAAAAAAAGAAGTCGTGATTAGGCGGCGGGATTTTAGTCGTATCCCAAAACCGGCATTAATTAGTTTTCTTGATGGTCAAGTCATTGTTCATTGAATAAAGAATAAGAACATATTCTTTATCCAGTAATCACATCCTTTATCCATTAGTTAGAGAATAAGAATCATGAAAAGATGTGAGAATAAGAATCAAATCCCATTTGTCAGAGGGGGAAAATCCGGATTTTTTCCGGAAGATTCGAGTGTGCACCAAGCACACAATCATGCGCTAGACGCATGATTGTGCGCCTAGCGCACAAGCGTGCCTTGCGCCAGACGCAGAGCCTTGTGCCTAGCACGCGTCCTATTTAGTTTTGTTTGCACGTTTTTCGATGCATTTTTTTTTACATATTAGGATGTTTAGGGAAGAATATTTTCTGAAAATCTGATTTTGCCTCATTTATGAGAAAATCCAAAAAATTTAAGAATATTTGTGTTTCCAAAGAGATTTGATGATGTCATTAGGGTGAGGTCATTAGAGTGATGCCATTAGGGTGATTAAGGATGAAGAAAATCAGATTTTTTGGGTGAAAAATATGATTTTCTACCTCTTTGAAACCCTAGTTCACCTCCCTCATTTCACTATAAATACCCTTCTTTTTTTCACTTCAAAACCAAGTTGAAAAGAGTTCAATTTAATTTCACTAATTCTCTCATCTTCTCTACTCCTTTCCAATAAGAAATCACACTTAAGAAAAGAAAGTAAAAGTTAGTAAGATAATTAGTAAGTAAAGAAGTTCATCAAATAAATAAAAAACACAAAAAAGAGTTTAAGTTAGTAATTAAGAGAATTTAGAAACTCACTTAGAAATTAAAAAAAAATCACAAAGAAAGGTAGAAAAATTGGCAACAAGGAAGTGCATCATTGAGCTGGCAAGGTAAAGTTGAAATTCTTGTTTAGTTTGATTATCTTTTTAATCATCTACTAACTTTCTCCTTGTTTTCTTCTTATCATTTTTTAAATCTTTGGAGTGATTTGGGTATGTGGAAGTCCTAATAGGTTCCCAACCTTAAATCACCCCACCTAGAATAGTCAACTCTAATGGGGAGACTCATAGAAAACAATGTAATTATGTGATTTTCCTTAATCAAGTTGTTGTTTATCACAAAAAATGTTTTCATAAAAAAATTCAAGATAAGTTGTACATAAACATCTCCATAAAAAAAATGTGATGCTGTAATTATAATAAGTTTCAATTTTGTACATCATTTTATTTTTTCGTCTGTATTATCAGAATAGTGTGTAGAATTTAATATTTTTCCTATGAAGTGGAAGATGTTTCCAAAAACTGAGCTTTGGAATTTCTAAAAAACTAATTTTGTGTAAAGAATTAAAAATTATACAACTTTGTTGTGCAAAACTGATTTTGTCTAGTACCACCTAAGCTTGTTCTGTCAATAAAGTTCGAAATAAAATCATTTAAATAAAACTAAAAACATCAAGTTTGAAGAAAACATTAGTATCTTTTTAAAAATATAAAAACCATGTTCATATGAATTTTATACAATTTTGCATCATTTTTTAAAAAACCGTTCATGTAAATCACTAAATTCGAGAAGACTGGTTTTCTTTTCAATTAAGAAAATAAATAAAAAATGGTCTTAAAAATATCCAATATAGTCTCTTAAGGTGTCTAGAATGTTCATACCAAAATTCACTTAAGAATAAATTAAATAAGTTAGGTTTTAATGAACAAATTGAATAAAGGTTCTGTTTTGACCAGTTTTGGCATAAAAGTCACCATAATTTGAGTCTTCATTAAAAGCTTGTGAAATTTTAAAACAACATAAAAAACTCACCGATCTATCCATAGATGTATCATATGAACAGAGTAACGCTTTGTACAGAAAGTTATGAATTTTGTAATTCAGTACAAGAACAAAAAGGCAATCTGGAAAATGAAATAAAGTCATTAACTCAACTTTTATAAAAAAATATTTTCTTTTCATACGAAAATGTGAATTAAAAGTCATTAAATTTTGATTTTCTCTTAAAATGACTCATTTTATCATGTAAATAAAAATCAAAAAAAAATTCAACAAAAATAAATCAAAATCAATGAGGTTAATTAATCTCTAATTTTTCACATATTACAAATAAACATGAATTTCAAACCCCATTCAAGGAAAAGAAGATCAAGGAGCATCATGGTGAAGATCAAGATTGAAGACTTTGTATAGATCATAAAATTTGTACATATTGTTGTAATAATATTGTTTTTTTGTAAATAGTTATTACATCACTCAATTAATGAAAAACATGGAGATGTTTATGCATAATTTTCATCAATAATTCCACAACTCTTTTTAATAAAATGAGCAACCAATGTTACAAATATTGCATGTTAGGCCAATATATCATAGTATATGAATCAAATGACCCAATCTCAATTAAGAAGAAAAATTGCATGTCTAACTAAGTTAAATTCTATGATGATCCATCTTACATTTTAAAAATGTGTTCTCCATATTCAAATGGATTAATCATATAATTTGACATAATTAGATTGGTAATTATGATCTACGAATTGATTTTAGGTCGTTTCATGTGTCTCCCTTTAAATGGCCAAATTCCAATTAGCCAAACACAAAGCTCCAAATTCGGTCTCAAATTGATCATTTCTCTCCAAATGACTTAATAATCTTCAATTAAGATTATTTCTCAAAAGCCTTCAATTACGAAGCAAACCTTCTAAGACCTCTTGAAAATCATAACGTGATCACTAATAAAGGTGGTTATTTCAATCCTCGATTAATCGCTAATTAGAGCAGTTAACTCAAACTTTTCATTATTTAATCACTAATTACAGTGATTATCTTAAACTTTAATAATCTTTAATTAGGACGATTATTCTTCATAAGTAATCACTAATCAAGATGATTATCTTTCCTCTTAAGTTTAGTCACTAATTAGGGCGATTATCTTAACCTCTCTTTTAATCACTAATTGAGGTGATTATCTTAATCCTCCTTCATATTTAATCGCTAATTAAGGTGATTATCTTAATCCCATTTTAATCACTAATTGGAGTGATTACCTTATTCCTAATAGATTTGTTTAATTCTAAAGGTGAGTTATTCATAATCTATTCTTTCCTTTCCTTTCGACAATGGAATTGGCTATTTAGGGTGAGACATAAGATCGAACTATGATGGTTTTGATCCATGAGTGGATTCCAATCCCGCAATGATTGGTACGTAGTGCAACTTCAGTGCTCAAACCTACCATGTACAAATAATATATTGGTCCTAAATAAAAATGGTTGATGTGTATATGTGCAAACTATGTGATTTTCTGTCTTTTTAATAGCCATGATTACTTTAAAATGGAAAATAACGCATTTAGTAATAGCCTGTTCTTTAGAACGGAAGAGGATACGAGTTCCAGACGTTTGCACATCTTAACCTAAACCTCGAACACTATCTCATGGTATGAAAGACCAGTTTTAAAATAAGCCTTATTCATATGAAGTCATCATCGTTTTAAATGATATTTCTCAAAATTGAATTTAAAATGATTTATTAAATAAATCTGTCCCTATTCAGAAATTAATAAGGTGGCAACTTCCAAGTTTTCTAAAACGCTTAGTCTAATGAGAGACTTTCGTGGGATTTAGACCGTTAATTAAGACAATAAAAAATCGGATACCACAGGCTGGCAACTTCACTGGGGACTCATACTTCCACTTGAAGTATATGAGGTTTAAACCTGAGCAATGCGTTATTTTTCATATGTATATATAATAAAAAAAGTTAATCATGGCTATTCACAATTTAATTTTTGTATATAGCATGCTTATGTGAAAATTACGTGTGGTTGGTAGTTTATCGATCCATACGCATGCACTCTTTTTCACCATTTTCATATTAGGTCTGATACCTCTGTCTATTGGGAAGGGTCAGAATTTTAGAATGACAATTTAATGAATTAACGGCGTAAAACCTGCATCCGCGAGCTATTGCGACTGGCTCTGTTAGGAGCGTCCACCCTCGATGGACACAAAGGAAGTGACTCGAGGCCACTTTAACATAATATCTACCTAAATGAATCACCTTTTAGTTGACCTTTAGGACACAAGGATCAATGCACAAATGTCCATTATTTATTTCAGCTATTGAATAATGTGGAAATTTTCAAAAAATTCAGTTCGCTTTCAGTCTGTCAATATTTCAGTAATCATTAAGTGTAGCTGAATTGCTGTCGAAATGATTATTGAAATATTAAGAGTATTCTTGTTTATTTATCACAAGTGTCATAAAAAATGTATGCTCTCCCATTTTGAAAACAGAAAAAATAACTACATTTACTTCATAATTCTTTTTCAAAAACAATATTGATTTTTTAGAAAAAAAAAGTTTTGTTTTGAAAATATGATCCCAAATAAAAAAAATTGAAAAATGATTAGAGTCATAATCACGAGTTCAAAACGTGTCATGATTAGGAATTAGAATGTAATTAAAACATATAGTCTAAAACACGAGGAGTCTAGTCTAAATTTTTTTGTGTCAAAAGGGATAATTATTTTCAAAAAGAAAAAAAAGGATTCTTCCATTTCCTGCTAAAAAAAACATATAAATAAAAATTCATTAGTCATTGACTAACATTGTTAGTGTGTACATTTCAAGTACTTCACATCCAAGAAAAAAAAAGGAAAACTAAAACGTGCATCATTTCACAATGTCTGAGTCCGGAAAGGAAATTCAGACTAAAGCTTCAGCAAAGGGTAAAGGTTGTTGGAGGTCTATTAATCAAATCTATGCAGACACTGAAGAATCTTTGGGAACCATGTACAGTCGTCTGAAAAGACAGGGCCTCTTAGAAGCGAAGTATCACTGTTACACTTTGCCACCGCCAGGGGTTAACATGGGATTATACTGCAACTTTTGCCATTAGTATGGACACGAAACAGACCGATGTGTTGACCTTCGGCATGCCATCCACCAGCTAATAGAAGATGGAAAAATTCTCATTCCTCCATCATGGATGCCTCCAATTGTGTCCTTCACTAAGGCTGATCTTCCCAAGGAACTGGATCCTCATCAAGCTTTATACATCACTTTGAAATGCAATGGGGGAGAATTGACCAATGTACTAATAGATGATGGATCGGCACTTAATGTTTGCCCCAAAGGAACGCTTTATGAGTTAGGGTATAACAGCACGTTATTAAGCCCTACTGATACAGTATTGGGAGCATACGACAATTCTTTAGGGAGGACTATAGGAACGATCCCTCTTTAATTGAGGTATACAGACTGGATTTGTGATGCAGATTTCACAGTTGTCGAAGCTGTAACCTTATTCTCTTTGTTGTTGGGGCGACCATGGCTCCATGCAAAAAAAGCCGTTGCTTCTCCTGCACACCGAAAACTCAAATGCCCAACAACCTCGGAAATGATAACCATCCGTGGGAATCTGACACGACCAAGAAGTATCACTCCCGCACTGCCAACAGTAGAAGATGAAACAGGTCCTCAGGGTGGTTCTCTCAACCCTTGCATGCTAGGGAGTAATGTTCCTTCAGTACCCCAAGGATCCAATTCAGAAGCCATTTACAGTATTCCAATGACAATTGATCTGCTCATCGCTTATGCTGACATTTGTTGTGCTCAAAATATGCCAATAGGACCTCTCAATACAGATCATGCTGAAACCACCTCTGTCATAACCTTCTCTGATAAAGATCTCCCCCATAACCTAAGTCATAATAGTGCTTTGTACATCGCTGTTGATCACAGTGCCAGACATATCAAAGGTGTAATGGTCGATAATGGAGCTTCTGCCATTCTCTGTCTCCTTAGTACCCTCAAGTGGCTCGGGTGTCCCCCTTCCCAAGGAGAAACCTCAATAGGCACTATGGTTGCATATGATGGCTCTAAACGGGAAATTATAGGGGCAATAACTATGATCTTGCATATCAGAGCGGTCATACGAACGGTTTACTTTATGATCATCGATTGCAAAGCTCCTTTCACGATGTTGTTAGGATGACCGTGGCTCCACAAGAACGATGCTATCATCTCAACTTTGCACCAAAAAGTAAAAATGGCAACTCCGCACGGAGTAATCACCATCCCAGGAGATATAGCCATGTGAGCAGCAATGCAAAAATCTCACATATCTCATGTGTGTCACTTGAATCAAGAACAGAACGACAAGGATTCCGAAGGAACCGCATCAAATATACTGCCCTTCAAACTGGTAAAATACTATTTCCACTGGCCAATTCCCGAGGAGGATCTTGACTAACCTAATTGGGTACCAGACATGAGAGAAGTTAAGAGAGTGGAAGAGAAGTTCCATTGGCTATACAAAGAGACCTGGGCCGTTCAGTGTAAGGGAGAAGAAAGTCCAGCACACAAAGTTGCTGCCATCCAATCTTTCATGGAACCCTATATATTCCTTGATGAAATTGATTATGAAACAAGAGCCTCTTGCATGCTGGTGTGCAAGGCATGGGCATCATGGCTCCTTAGCCGAGAAGACAACCCCTTTATGTCAAGAAGAGGAAAGAAAGGTGGGACAAACGTCTTCAAACAGGAGAACATATGGCTTGGCGCCCGGCAAACTGAAGTATAAAAAGTTTAGGAAGTACCTGATTCGTTTAAACACTTTTATATTGTGTTTTGTAGGTAGAGCTACGTGCGGCTTGATCCCATTAAAAAAAAAGATAAAAAAAAAACTCTAATGTTGTATGCATCTATCTTAGTTTCTCTTCTATATAATGTACTAAAAGGGGTACGTAGGCAACTCATTTTATGAGTGTAGCTATTGGGCATGATTCAGAACTACGTTGGGCCTAATTCTGCATTAAGGCCCTGTTCTTTTGAACTTATTTTGGCTGAACTGAACTGAACTTATTTTATTTTTGCTGAACTGAACTTATTTTTACTTATTTTTGCTGAACTGAACTTATTTTTGCTGAACTGAACTTATTTTTACTTATTTTTGCTGAACTGAACTTATTTTTACTTATTTTTGCCGAACCGAACTTATTTTGGCCGAACCGAACTTATTTTTGCTGAACTAAATCGTATTAACATAATATTATCAATACTCATTATTATAATAGTCAATAAATATTAACATAATATTATCAATACTTATTATTATTATTTTATAATAATAAATAATAAATAATAAATAATAATAAATAATAAATAATAAATATAATAAATAATAATAAATAATAATAATAAATAATAAATAATAAATAATAAATAATAAATAATAAATAATAAATAATAAATAATAAATAATAAATAATAAATAATAAATAATAAATAATAAATAATAAATAATAAATAATAAATAATAAATAATAAATAATAAATAATAAATAATAAATAATAAATAATAAATAATAAATAATAAATAATAAATAATAAATAATAAATAATAAATAATAAATAATAAATAATAAATAATAAATAATAAATAATAAATAATAAATAATAAATAATAAATAATAAATAATAAATAATAAATAATAAATAATAAATAATAAATAATAATAATAATAATAATAAATAATAATAATAATAAATAATAGTAATAATAATAAATAATAAATAATAAATAATAATAAATAATAATAATAATAAATAATAATAATAATAAATAATAAATAATAAATAATAAATAATAAATAATAAATAATAAATAATAAATAATAAATAATAAATAATAAATAATAAATAATAAATAATAAATAATAAATAATAAATAATAAATAATAAATAATAAATAATAAATAATAAATAATAAATAATAAATAATAAATAATAAATAATAAATAATAAATAATAAATAATAAATAATAAATAATAAATAATAAATAATAAATAATAAATAATAAATAATAAATAATAAATAATAAATAATAAATAATAAATAATAAATAATAAATAATAAATAATAAATAATAAATAATAAATAATAAATAATAAATAATAAATAATAAATAATAAATAATAAATAATAAATAATAAATAATAAATAATAAATAATAAATAATAAATAATAAATAATAAATAATAAATAATAAATAATAAATAATAAATAATAAATAATAAATAATAAATAATAAATAATAAATAATAATAATAATAAATAATAATAATAATAAATAATAGTAATAATAATAAATAATAAATAATAAATAATAATAAATAATAAATAATAAATAATAATAATAATAATAATAATAATAATAATAATAATAATAATAATAAAAAAAAAATTAAAAATTAAAAATTAAAAAAAAAAAAAATAAAAGAATAAAAGAATTAAAAAAATAAAAAAAAATAAAAAAACAAAATAAAAAAATAAAAAAATAAAAAAATAAAAAAACAAAATAAATAAAAAAAAAAAAAAAAAAAAAAAAAAATAAAGAAAGTAAAAAAAAAAAATATAAAAAAAATAGAAATTTATCATTATTATAATTATAATATTAATAATAATAACAATATTAATAGTAATATTGAAAATAAAAATAATAATTACAACATTAGATAAGACTGTACTTATTTTTGCTGAACTGAACTTATTTTTGCTGAACTGAACTTATTTTTACTTATTTTTGCCGAACTTATTTTTGAACTTATTTTTACTTATTTTTGCTGAACTGAACTTATTTTTGCTGAACTGAACTTATTTTTACTTATTTTTGCTGAAAATAAGTCCAAAAGAACAGGGCCTAAAAAAAATCATCACAAGAAAATTTTCTTCCCCAAATCCAAATCCACTTATGGAGATACGTGGGCAACCTTCGGGTGCGGCCCCTTTTGCATTTAATATTTTCTTTTGTGGTTTCAGCCCTTAGAATCAATCAATACATGCAGATCACTACAAAGAAGAACGATATATGAGGCATTATAATTTGCCAAAATGAGGACACATGCCTCGTGATACCTCTTTTCTCTTATTTCTGTAGTAGTAGGAAATGGAAGGATATTATCAAATTGATTTTGAAAAATGTTTGTGTATTATCCCAAAAAAAAAACAAGTCCAAGAGTGGCAGTTTAATATGTAAATGAAAGTCCAAGTCTAAAAAAAAAAGAATAACAAGTCAAAGAAATCTAATGAAAAATCCAAAACAAATGATAAAGTCAAGGTTTCACACCTTTTTATAAATGATAACTGAAACTGGGGTTAAAAGAAAAAAATAATTTTCGAAGATATCATTTCTTTCATTCCCTGCACAAAAAAAAAAAAAAAAAAAAAGGGAAAAGAGAAAAGAAGAAACAAAGTCTGGACAACGAGCACCTACAAAACTCTACCCCTCCACCTGATCCAATGACTGAGCTCCGAGGACTTATCCAAGCCATGCTTGACCGACAGGATAATATTGAACAAAATGTGTTGGGCATAATGCGCCAAAGCGCCCAGATGCCTCCTCTTCCTCCTCTGGACTCGGAAGTAGCTTCACCTTTTCAACTTGAGCCTATGAACAATGAGAAAGAAATCCCCGCTAAGCTCAAGGAAGAAGTAGTTAAGCTCAAGGAAGTATTAAAAGGCATGACTAAGGCTGAACCATGGATGTACATTCATGGGTTAACACTTTTCCCTAAGGCATGATTACCTCATGGTTTGAAGATGCCTAACCTCACAATGTTTGATTGGACCGGCAACCCCACCAATTTTCTAAAGATGTATGTAGGGGCAATGAGTCCCTGGGGAGTGGAAGAATCTTTGATGGCTCAACTCTTTCAACAGTATTTAGATGGTGCTCCAACACATTAGTTCCTTAACCTTGAAAACACAAAGAAATCCACTTGGGCTGACATAGTCAGAGAGTTCTCAAACCAGTACAAATATAATGAAGAAATTGATGTTACTAGAAGGGATATTCCAGCACTCCAAATACATACCGGCGCCCCATCTGCCTCGATGATCTTAGTGATGAGGAGTACGTGGATATATCTGATTTGACTAGATCAGGTCGCCATTTTAAACCATTCCATTTGGAGGATGAAAATCCTTTGGAGGTATTGAGAAGGAAGGAAAAGGGCAAAAAGCCAATGACAGAGGAAAGTAACAAGGAAGATGATGCTATCAAGCGCATGAAAGAAGTAAATGCTAATGTTTCCATCTAGAAATTGTTAATGCATTCCGAGCCACATAGGGCAGCTGTTCTAAAGCATCTTAATGAAGCCTATGTAAGCTCTTCCATAACACACCTAACCAGATGGTGGGGCTCATTCATGGGGTTGATCGAACTCTCATGTTCACAGACAATGATCTCCCTAACAATATTAACCACAACAATTCATTGCACATCATTATACGCTGTAATGGATGGGAGATACCTAGGGTGTTGATCGACAATGGCTCCGCAATTAATGTTTGCCCTCTACGTGTGCTAACAAGACTTGGGAATTCAAAACAAGATATGGTACTATCCAACCAGGTGGTCAGAGCATATGATAATGCTAAGAGAGAAGTATTAGGTTTGATCAGCCTCCTCATTGAATGTGGACCCGTGGCAAGGAAGGTGGAATTCATGGTCATTGACATTCAAACCTGTTTTAACTTCTTATTAGGAAGACCATAGCTGCATGAAAATAGAGCAGTAGCCTCTAATCTACATCAGAAGGTGAAGCTTCTCACTGATCAGGGTGATGTACCTATTTCTGGTGATCTAGAAATCATGACCATCTCCAACACCGGAAAATCAGTATTGTATCTGAATGAAGTAGAGGGCACTAGGTTGGATGGTTATACTATCCACTGCATTCTAGCAGCACCTGAAAATTCATGGATGAAAGAGGTCCCAGCTGCCACACCAGATGTAAGTATTGAAGAAACAGAACCAGAGTATATTGAGGATGACAAGGAAGAAGTGGGAGCTCCAAGCATTAACACTCATGATACGTCCATTGAACCACCGGAGGAATCCTGTATCGGCACCTCAAGACAATGATGATAATGACTCAAAGTAGAGATCTAGGACTGAGGATTTTGAACTGGATTTTAATGTAGTAGGCCCAATCCGAGAGGTTTACACTGAGTCACTGATTCTCTTTGTTGGATATTAACATGAAGATCATTATCGTGAGTTACCACAGTTCTGAAAATTTGATGAGAACGGTGATCCTTTTGTCCACTTAGTTGGATTTGTGAATGCCTTGCATCCATGGGGCATACCAGAGGAAGATTACCCCATGCTGTTTGACAAGAGTTTAGAAGGACAAGCTCTGGACTGGTACTATTCTTTAGATTGTGTAGATAGATCCAGTTGGGAAAATGCCAACCAAGCTTTTGTTAATTGGGCTCTCGAGCATAAACAAACTGATGTCACGAAGTTCAAGCTAGTCACTTTGCGTCAAGGCGGCTTGGAAACTTTCTCGCACTTTTATTCAAGATGCGCTTACATTCGCACCCAGCTCGTGTCCCTATTACTGATCGGGAATTCATGCTTATATATATGTATATACACACATATACATATATATATACACATATACAGGATTCCCCCAGGACAGTGAAAGGCAAAGAGAAAGAGACTAGTCTTTTCCCGTGGATTCTTCCCTTTTGTCAGCCCCCTGGGACCAAGCAAAGAGAAAAAACCGTCTTTGACTTGGATCTCTCCCTCTTTCAAGGTCCTTTGGGACAGCTAAAGGCAGAGAGAAAACCTTACTAGTTCATTCCGTAGCATATACTATACTAAGTTCTTCAAACCTTAGCCTTGAAAGGCTAATCTCTTCGAACACGTATACATATATATATACACATATACATATATATATATACACATATACACATATATACATATATATACATATATATATACATATATACACATATACACATGTACACATATATACATATATATACATATATATATATATATATATATATATAGATATATATATATATATATATATATATATACATATATACATATATACACATATATATATATATATATATATATATGTACATATATACATATATATACATATATACATATACATATATATACATATATATACATATATACACATATACATACATATATAGATACGTATATACAATTGAAATAGAATATGAAAGAATAATTGATCAACCAGAATAATGAATAAAACCGAAAAAATCATTGAAGAAGAAATTATTAGATACCCTGACGGTCCATTTAAAATACATAGGACTAATCAAAATAGACAATTTGCGAAAATTAGTGAAGGAATATTTTATCTAATAAAAGATAGGAAACAAATGATACTAGAAAATGAATTTGACAGAGAAATGAGATTAGCACTAGAAAATAATTTCGTACAAGTAACTATTTTGTTTGACAATTTGTCTAATGGTATGTAATTATTTTCAGTATTAATATCTAAATGTGATGTTAGATTTTTTGTTCCTATTTGTATTATTATATAATGTTCATGTGATTTTATTTGAATAGGTAGGTTTTCAATTAAATGTCGTTTAGATCTAGAGATGCTTAATCGTTTCTTTACTATTTCTAAGTCCTCATAGTTTGGTTTAGAGTATAACTTTAATCCTTTTTCTATAGGTAATATAAGATCTGTAAAAGGGGTATCTATGGTAATTGGTCTTAATTTGTTTTTAGTATAAACCTGATGTTGATCTGTTAATATATAAGAAAAGGGATTACCTTATCTACTTCCATAATTATTTGTATAATAACTTGAGGAATAAGCTCTAAGTGAAGAACACCGGTCTTGTGAATAGTAAGCTCTGATACCAACTATTGGGGTGAAGCGTGTTTTTAGAGAAGATAGAATAGAGAAGAAATGTTGAGAGAAGAAATGTGGAAGTGTATTTAGGCAAGTGCCTTCTGATGATTTTGCTTCATCAGAGAACTCTTATTTATAAGCAAAGCATTACAAAGGTTCGTATAAAAACTACATACTGTTACAAAACACTATTTGCTACAGTGAAAAGTGCTACAGTGAAAGTACTGTTCACTATTCACATATTTTTCTTGCGCTAGCCGCCTAACTTTTGTCTTGTTATAACTGTTACAACATTTATCTGTTACATGATAAGCATATGTCTATCTTATTACAGCTGTAATGTTTACAGGTGTTTTATTCTTGTACGTTCTGCCCTATCTCCGTAGTAGATACTGTTGTATTAGATGATTCAGCCCTATCTTCATAGCTGTCCATATCTTCAATTATTGGTACAGTCATTTGTTTAACTCCACACATTTTACATGAGTGGTTATTATTTTGCTGCATCCAACTGCAATATCTCTTCAAGGTATCTTCAGTTAGAAAATTTTTAGGTATATACCTTGTAACTGGTTCTTGATCTGGATGGAGCAGGCTCCATACCCATGACTTGATGGTTTCAATTGCATCATGGCCATATATTCTGCTTTGAGAGATAATTAATGTGTTTAACTCCTTATGGTTTATCCAAACATAAGTCTTGACCATGTTAATCAAGGCTTCATAAATTGCTTTTATCTTGACTGCCCTCTTTTCCCTGAGGAGATCTGGTATCTCATGGTGGTTTAACTCTGGTTGTGCCTTAATTTCTTCAGGAAGGATAAAATCAACCCATTTTAACAACCCTAATACATTGTTTTATCTCAGAAAAAGTAACTTCGCCTGGGGCGGTATAGCATCTTACAAAAATCATAGGGGATTTTGTAATATGCAAGTAACTTTTAGCTGCTTTATATAAATCAGGAATTGATGATAGCTCTTCTCCATTCATTGTGTAAAATGAATTGAGAAGGCCATAATCATATGCTGCTTTGATTAAATTTGCATTGCAACCAGGCAACGCTATTAACTCGTTTACCCTTTCTAAAGGGTTATTAACATAACCTCCTTCTATTTCTCCGTGGCGATCTTTAGAGGTTATTTCTGGGATAGTATTTAGTCTGTTGGCAATAAATAAGAAATTGTCTATATATTGGCGAACTGGAGGATTCATAGTTTGTTTAGTACCTAAGGTTAACTTATCCTTGAAGGATGTGGTATCTGGAATAAGGCTTCGAAAATTTAGCTCGTTGATAACTGGAGTAGGG
This sequence comes from Beta lomatogona, assembly GCA_947646795.1. Taxonomy (NCBI): domain Eukaryota; kingdom Viridiplantae; phylum Streptophyta; class Magnoliopsida; order Caryophyllales; family Amaranthaceae; genus Beta; species Beta lomatogona. The sequence continues at coordinate 474,797 of CANSNZ010001365.1, read as the reverse complement.
TTATTGGCTTGGTTGGGGTTATAAGTTTGTAAGGACATACTTCGTTTGAAAGGAGAATTAACTTTTTTTGTAATAATTCGGCTTTTATATTTTGGGCAAGTGCCAATATCTGCTTGCTCCATATTAGGATTACTGGAAGTGGCTTCTCTTTTCATTGAAGCGAATTCTTCCGTTAACTTTTTGAGTTGTATCTTGAGCTCCTGATTTTCTAGAATCAGTTGTTGAGCTATTTCTTGAGAGATAGTCTGCAAAAAAATTGTCGTTAGTTTTTAATAATTCAATAGAAAATTCATATTGATTGATGTCAGCTATTATTCGATTTATTTCTTTTCTTGTAATCGAATCTTGTAATTTTTGGGTTAGCCAACTTCTAACAGTTCTATTATCTGTTCTAATTATGAATTTACTATAAACTATATAACATTCAAATTTTTTACTTCCATATTTTACTGCTTTTAATTCTTTTTTATTTATATCCCAATTATTTTCATTTGCCTTAAAAGTACTTGAGTGATATCTACAAACATATTCTTTTTTATCATTTTTATATCTGTATTTTAATACTGCTCCGTAACCGTTATTGGTTTCACTAGCATCTGTTTCTACTATCCATATAAATTCTTTGTCTTCATCAGGAAAACTAAGTTTTGGTAACTTTTTGACTAGGTCTTTGATTTTTTCTAGATTCTTTGTATCAGTATCTTCCCATCTAAATTCGTAGTTAGTTTCTTAGTTAGTGGTTCAGTGTACTGTTATAACTTCGGGATAAATTCTCTAACCTGATTTACTATTCCTAGAAATTTTTGTAATTCTTTCTTAGTATTTATTTCTTTTTGAAACTCAATAATTTTTTGAGCTATATGATCTTGCATTTTTATTCCAGCTTTATCTATTTCAAATCCTAAGAATTCAATCTGTGTTTTAAATAATTCCATTTTCTTTTTACATAAAACTATACCACTAGTTTTAATAATTTCTATAAACTGTTCTAATAACTTAAAATGTTCTTCTTGTGTTTTTGAATAGATTAATATGTCATCAATATAAACTACACAATTTGGTAATTGATTTAAATATTTATCCATGAATGCTTGGAATCTTCCTGGGGCATTTTTGTATCCAAAAGGTAATACATTCCATTCATAAAACCCATTAGGGACTTTGAATGCTGTTAGTTGTTTAGAATCTTCGGTTAATTTTAATTGATGAAAACCACTTTTACAATCAAATTTTGAGAAATAATTGTAACCTTGTATCTGCCTCATTTTAAGTATCTTGTTTGGTATAGGATAATTGTAAGTAATTGTTTTTTCATTTAGAATTCTATAATCAATAACCATTCTTGTTTTTCCTCGTTTTTGTTCTGAGTGTTTATTGACTATAAAAGCACTGCTACGATGCTTTGAATTACTAGGTCTGATTAGTTTTCCAGCTAATAATTCCGTTATATGCATTTTAAATTCTTTTTCATCTCGTTGTGTATTATTAAAAGGTTTTTGTGATATTATGCTGTTTTGGTCTTTCAATGTTATTTTTATCTCTGTTTTATGCTTATACCAATTTTCTAAAGGGTTATCACTACATAGTTTTTCTAATTGGGTTTTTAAAGGAGTAAGCTTATCTATATGGAGTATACCAATTTCTATAATTTCAAAGTTATTAATATTTTCTTTTTTGGTTGTCATTTTTTGGACTAATTGAGTTTCTTCGCCTATTTTACATTTTTCCCATTCTATTGGCATTCTTTCCCTATTTTTGACTATTTTAGCTCTTAACTTATGTTTACAAGGAGTAAATAATGTAACAAACTCTTTGCCTATACTAAAAGGTTTATATTGATTAAGAAAGTTAGTTCCTAGTATGATGTCTTTTCCTATTAGTTCGAAACAAGATACTTTAGGTATAATTAATATTTTATTCCAAATTTGTATTTTCACTTTTGTTTGATATAAGGTAATGTTACTACTATTGTTATTAAATCCATTGATTCTAATTGGTGTGTTTAATTTTTTCCATTCTGGTAAACAATTTTCTTTCATTATTGTTGGTTGTGCCCCTGTGTCTACCATTGGTGTATAATACCGACTTTTGTATCCTTCAAAGATTATTTTTATAAGTATATAGGTCAAATTACTCATTTTTATTAAGAATTGCTAAGTCATTTTTCATTTTATATAATCTTTGTTCTAATTTTTCTATATCTCTTATTTTTTCTTGTTTCCTTTTTTATAATGCTCTTATGCTATCTCTATGGCAACCTGCAAATATAATATATTGTAGTCTTTGATTTAAATAAACCTTGTCTTCTTTTGCTATTTCTATCTGTTTTTGTAATCTTACTAATTCTATTAAACTAGGTATAGCGTTACTCATTTATTATTCTAGTTTTATATTGAGTTTGGTTATAAGTAAATTTAAAGTAATCTGATTCTATTGTTCATGGTTTAACCTGTTCCAAGAAATCTTTTCCTAGTATTATTTTATTGTTTAGGGTTATAACATAGTCTATATTTATATCTTGGAGCGCAACTTTTGTTGTTAATGTAATTAATCTATTAAAATTTTCATTTATGTTAACTATTTTGTTTGACAATTTGTCTAATGGTATGTAATTATTTTCAGTATTAATATCTAAATGTGCTGTTAGATATTTTGTTCCTATTTGTATTATTATATAATGTTCATGTGATTTTATTTGAATAGGTAGGTTTTCAATTAAATGTCGTTTAGATCTAGAGATGCTTAATCGTTTCTTTACTATTTCTAAGTCCTCATAGTTTGGTTTAGAGTATAACTTTAATCCTTTTTCTATAGGTAATATAAGATCTGTAAAAGGGGTATCTATGGTAATTGGTCTTAATTTGTTTTTAGTATAAACCTGATGTTGATCTGTTAATATATAAGCATTCTTACATTGTACTGTCATGACTTTTGATGCAGTTGTCATATTTATTCCATCTAATTTCCAATATAAGACTAATGCCTTTTCTATATTTTGATCAGTTAAACTTATAGAATAATTAGGCTTAATTATAAATCTAACTTTCCGATAAATAAGATTTCCTTTAAGTTGTGCTATAATAGCTTGTTCTATAGGTTCTTTGATTCTATCATCAGCTAATTCTAATTCCAAAGGAGTATCTATTCCTTCTTTAAAACAGGCTTTTATTATTATTTCTAGAGCAGCTAATTCTACAAATCTAAATGTAATTGGTTTATTTCTTAATACGTTATTAATTTTGGTTATTTCTTCATTTAATACTTCTTGTGTTATTAGTGGGACTCTAGTGTTACCTTGTACCTGTGTTATATCTATAACATGTTCCCTATCAGCTATAACTAAATATTCTTCTTTTTTCTTTTTGAAATACTTAGTTAAATTGGCTAGATCAAATTTTTTTCTTTTCAATAATCTTGTCGGGGGACAACGTAATCCTTCATACTTTTCAATAATATAATTTTGAAGATTTTCTTTTCTCTCCCTTTCTCTTCCCCTTCCTTCTTTTTTTTTTTTTCTATATTTAATATAATTTTTTTTTTTTTTTTTTTTTTTTTTTCTTTCTTCATTTCCTTTTGACCTATTTGTCCACAATTATAACATCTACACTTTTTGGATTTTTGCATATTTGTAGATTTTTCTTTTAATAAAATAGTTTTTATTTGAGCTTTTCTTATTTTTATATTTCTTTTTAAATCTTTTATATTGTCTTCGATCAATTTGGGTTTTTTGCTTTATATCTTTTGTTTAATTTTTTTTTTTTTTTTTTTTTTTTTTTTTTTTTTTTTTATTTTTTTTTTTTTTTTTTTTTTTTTTTTTTTTTTTTTTTTTTTTTTTTTTTTTTTTTTTTTTTTTTTTTTTTTTTTTTTTTTTTTTTTTTTTTTTTTTTTTTTTTTTTTTTTTTTTTTTTTTTTTTTTTTTTTTTTTTTTTTTTTTTTTTTTTTTTTTTTTTTTTTTTTTTATATTTTTTTTTTTTTTTATTTTTTTGGGGTTTTGGTTCCTAATTCATAATAGTTCATCCGAAAAGCACAATTATATTTATTTAGATCTTCTGGACACATGGAACATATTTGCATATTATATAATTGGGACTTACAATACTCTTTTTTGACTATAGCATATTTTAAATCTGCATTTGGATTACCAAATTCTCTTCGAATTATTTTTTCATATTTTTTCAACATTTGTGTTGAATCAGTCATCTCTGTTCCTTCTATCTTAGTACTTCGCAATTCAGTTAATTCTACTATTCCCATATTAGTTAAATAGCTTCTTGCTATTCCTGTTATAGTTGCTTCAATATAACCGCCGCCGCCGCACCGACAGTATTTTAGCTTCTATTAATTTTGCATTTATTCTTGCTGTCCAATTTTGTATATCCATTTCAGTATTAATAGAGCAATCTAGATTTAAGATTTCTCCGGATTGGTTATCTCTGGGTATGTAATCATTTTCTAATTTTGTTCGATATATCCATATATAATCATTATTTTTATATTTATAGTCATATTTTTTCTTTTTAAAAGTAGGTTTATAACTTCTATTGGTTTCCATATAATCATAATCGTCTTCTGTATAGACTTTAGTAAGTACATTAATTTCTTCGTCTTTTTCTGAATTAAAATCTGATTCTAAATAATTTGAATATCTAAATTCTTGACTAGATTGTTCAGAATAAACTTCTTCATTATTTTCTTCTAGAGTATTAACCTCTATATTGTTTACTTCAAGTCGTTCTATTTCAGTAATTAAAGTTTCTATGGTAGTATTATTTATTGTTTCATCATCTGATTCATGGATTTCTATATCTTCTGTATTGTCTTTGACATTACATATAAGTTGTTCTTCAATTTTTTCAAACTTACTATTATACTCTATTTTAAGATTTTGTATTTCTTCCTTTAAATGATTTTCTACTCTGTAGACTTTGTCTAATATTTGTTTAGTATTAATATGGATTATTTTAATAGATTCTTCTGTTTTTCTCATTCTCTCATCATATTTTCTTTCTAGTTTTTCAAATTTCTTGTAGATGTCATTAATTGTTTTATTGTCTTGATAGCTACTTTCTATATTAGTTACTTGTACGAAATTATTTTCTAGTGCTAATCTCCTTTCTCTGTCAAATTCATTTTCTAGTATCATTTGTTTCCTATCTTTTATTAGATAAAATATGCCTTCACTAATTTTCGCAAATTGTCTATTTTGATTAGTCTTATGTATTTTAAATGGACCGTCAGGGTATCTAATAATTTCTTCTTCAATGATTTTTTCGTTTTAATTCATTATTCTGGTTGATCAATTATTCTTTCATATTCTATTTCAATTCTTTTTCTTAAAAGTAATTATGGAAATAACTGTGAATATTCCTTAGTTATCTTCTTTTCTAAAATTTCATAACCTTGTTCTTCTAGTTCTATTGGTAATTTTGTATTACTAGACTCTGATTTATCTAATTCTTTCTTACTTTCTTTTAGTAGCTGTATAATTAATAATATATTTTTATTTATTATGTTTAGACTAGTTCCTAAATTTTCTTCTTTTTCTAGGTCACTCATAAGCATAAATCTGATTTTCTATTTAAAGTATAAATAGAAAATCAAATTAGTAACATTACCTTATATCAAACAAAAATGAAAATACAAATTTGGAATAAAATATTAATTATACCTAAAGTATACAGTTTCAAACAAAGTAGTAACATTACCTTATATCAAACAAAAAGTGTATATATATGTATATATATGTATATATGTATATATGTATATATACATATATATACATATATATACATATACATATATATATATGTATAATCTTTCAGCTTGGTAGTATTACAGAACTACGTGCAGCTTGAATCACCATTATCACGTCCACTTGCATTGTGAGATCACTCCACCTATGTAACACGTGGGGTACGTAGGTAGCTCAATATGAGTGCAACTGCTTTATTAAATAAAAAATTTAATTCTTGCTAAAATAATGAACTACGCTGAGTCTGATTCCCCATAAAGTGCACCTGGAGCAATGGGGATATGTAGCCAACCTTCGGGTTTGACTCAAATGGATTAACCATTGTATTTCAGGCAATGTGATCGAAAATGGGGATACAAGCCCTAATCTATATATTTTCTGTCTTTGTTCAATATTAAAGTAGGGAATGGAAGAATGAAAATAAAGAACATTTATTTTCAACCCCAATGACAGTAAAATCATTCAAGAGAGTCAAAATAAATAAAAAAATTGTAAAGGTGGACCATTCCAGTTAAAATATGCCGAAATCAATTTCTAAAATTTTCTTTATTTTGCAATACATTCTGAACTTAACAGTCTATGTTTATTGCATTGTTAAAAGAGTATGTAAATGTGTTCGCATGGTCTTATGCTGATATGCCTGGCGTTAATAGAGAAATTGCGGAACATCGCATTCTGTTACATCCTGAAAACAAGACTAAGCAGCAAAAGCTCCGCCGAATGAAGCCAGAGATTAGTCTGAAAGTGAAAGAAGAAATCCATAAACAGTTTGATGTCAAATTCATCCAAGTTGTAAAGCATCCGAGTTGGCTCGCCAATATAGTGGTCGTACCTAAAAAGGATGGAATAGTTCGTGTGTGCATTGATTTTCGTGATTTGAATGTTGCGTCACCAAAAGATTGCTTTCCTCTACCCCACATCAATGTCCTCGTGAACAGTACGGCTGGTCATATAATGTTTTCCTTCATGGATGGATTCTCAGGGTATAATCAAATATTCATGGCTCAAGAAGATATGACAAAGACGTCTTTCATTGCTCCGTGGGGCACCTTCTGCTACCGAGTTATGCCTTTTGGTCTCAAGAATGTTGGAGCCACATATCAAAGGGCTGCAACCACCATCCTTTATGACCTCATCCACGACATTGTGGAGGTCTATGTAGATGACATGATTGTGAAAAGTGAAGATCGTGAGGGGCTTATTCCTGCACTGAGGTCCTTCTTTGAAAGAATTAGGAAGTACAATCTACGGCTAAATCCTCAAAAGTTTGTGTTTGGCGTCACTTCAGGGAAGTTGTTGGGATTCATTGTCAGTCAAGACGACATCAAAGTGGATTCTGAAAATGTAAAAGCTATTCAAGGGCTACCTCCTCCAAAAACAGAAAAAGAAGATGATTTCTCGGCAGAATTCAATATATCAGCAGGTTCATCTCACAACTCACTATGAGATGTGAACCTATATTTAAGCTGCTAAAAAAAGGGGCATCCCATGAGTGGAACAAGGAATGTCAGGAAGCTTTTGATTCCATGAAAGAGTACCTTTCAAATCCGCCTGTTCTAATGCCACCTAGACTAGGAGAACCCCTGATTTTATACCTCACTTTCACAGAAACGGCTATGGGAGCTATTTTATCCCAATATCAAGAGGGAACAAAGAAGGAAGCTGCCATACACTATCTTAGCAAGAAATGCCTAGAGTATGAGACAAGATATACCCCATTGGAAAAAACATATGTTTCCTTGATCTATGCCACGAGGAAGTTGAGGCATCACCTTCAAGCTCATACTACCTATCTAATCTCAACATTTGATCCAATCAAGTATCTGTTTGAGAAACCATTCTTAGTGAAAGATTGGCGAGATGGCATGCTATGCTTTCTGAGTTTGATATTCAAGGTATCAGCCAGAAATCTGTTGAAGGAAGAGCCATATCTGAAGCCCTAGCAGAAAAACCAGTGTCAGGAGGTGAGTACTTATGATTCATCTACAATCCACAATGGTGCATGTATTTTGATGGAGCTTCTAATAGAAAAGGTAATGGAGCAGGGGCTTTGTTAGTAGATCCTGATGGAGTCCATATTCCATTTGCTGTCAAGCTGGATTTCCCAACAACAAAAATACAACTGAGTATGAAGCCTGTATATATGGAGTAAAGGCCGCTTTGGTAGCAGGGCAAGACATCTCACTGTATATGGAGATTCTAATCTCATCATATCTCAAACAATTAGAACTTGGAGAGTTAGAGATGAGAGACTTCAGCTCTACATAGAGTACCTTTAAGAATTGATTCCTTATTTTGAGGACATCAACTTCAAACACCTCAGGAAAAAAATAGTTTCACGGATGCTTTAGCCAATCTCGCTCTTAATTTAAAATGGGAAAATGGTATAAAAATCTAGTCAGTTTTAATTGAAGAAAGGAAGGGGCCTACAGTGACGGTAGCACAAATTGTCTCCACACTAGCTCAAAAAGATGACGATGATGATGTCTGGTACAAGGATATCAAGACTTTTCTGGAAACTATACAGTATCCAGAGGGAAGTGGCAAGAAGGACTGCACAGCCGTCAGAAGGCTAGCTGCTCATTTTCTCATACTGAAAGGAAGACTATATCACAAAGGGTTTGATGGTACTCTGCGTGAATGACAGCGAAAAGCAAGCCATCATGGAAGAAGTTCATGGAGGAGAATGTGGACCCCAAATGAATGGAAGGATGATGGCTCGTAAAATTTTGGGAGCAGGTTTCTATTAGAGCACTCTATAAGGTGATTGCATCAGCTTTTCCCACGCCTGCAAGCAATGTCAGATATTTGCTAACCTCATTCATATGCCACCTATGTCATTACATAATATGACTTCTCCTTGGCCATTTTCAAGTTGGGGCATAGACATAATCGGACAAATTCATCCAAAGGCTTCAAATGGGCATCAATATATTCTTGTAGCAATTGATTACTTTTCGAAGTGGGTTGAAGCTGCATCCTTTTCAAAGTTAGGGTTAAAGCAAGTCTCGAAATTTTTGATTAACAACATTATCTGTTGGTATGGCATACCTTTTGAAATCATCTCTGATAAAGGATCACAATTTGAGGGTCATCTGAAGATCACTCTCGCAAATATGCAATAAAGCATCATCAGTCCTCACCTTATCGTCCCCAAACAAATGGAGCGGTGGAAGCAGCCAATAAGACAATCAAGACTATTGTCGCCAAGATGACTGAAAAGACTAGGGAATGGCATGACAAACTCTCGTATGCCCTTTGGGGATATAGGATATCAATTAGGACTCCAACAGGAACAACCCCGTATTCTTTGATTTATGGGATGGAACCAGTCCTACCGGTTGAAGTGGAGATACAATCTCTCAAGGTAGAAAAAAAAGAGACAAAAAAAAAAAAAAAAAAAAACGAAAAAAAAAGAAAAAAAAAAAAAAAAAAGAGAAAAAGAAAAATGATGAAACATGCAAGGATGTTTGTTTTTTTTTTTTTTAGTTATGCTTTTATGTGTCATATGATTGATTAATTATGATTTGCACGTCATATCTAATGTTAAAGTGTGCACGTGTTTAGAATTGTGTTCACATTGAATTTCTCACAAGCAGATAATTCACACAAACAAATCTTTTATTTATTCATCCCAACTGGGGTACTGCATTTCATACATAAAAAGACAAAAAGCCTTCATTTCCTACAAACTCAAAAAAAAAAAAAAAAAAAAAAAAAAAAAAAACAACATAGAACATAAACATGATATTTCTCTCAAACCCTTCTCCTGTTCATGGTAGGCTTGTCTGAATCATTGTCTTGACCAATATCCGCCAGAAGCCATTGAAGGTAATCTTCATCAATCAGTGGAAGGTGAGGTTCAGGTAGCGCTGATATAATTTTAGCTCCTTAGCTTGCCATATAGTAGGCATTCTCTGAATACCACTCATGTCAGCCTCATAGGTGGTACAAGGTGGAAGAACCTGGAGAGCAGAAATGTAATGTTGCCTCTAACCAATTTGCCTTAGACACCTTCATGGAAGGTAGAAAGTGAACTGGCAAAGCCCCGGTAGTTGTACACCTCTACGACCAGAATTGCAATATATAATTGCACTAATGCCAAGGTGGTTTGTGACCCACTTTATGTCTTGATGTAGAAAAAAATTCACTCACCCATCATTTTTGCTAAGTTGATAGAAGGAAGGAAGAAGACCTCTCTACCAGACATAATTAGTTTTGTAAGTAAGACTCTTGTGGGGTTTCATGAGAGAAAATTTTTCCAATAACCATAAATGAAGGGCTAATGGACATCCTTTCACAAAACATCGGGGTTTCTTTTGAGTTCATCTAAGCCAAGAAACATTTCCCCAAAATAAGCGGTCCAAGACGACCCCCACTAACAATTTGAGGAATAAGTGAAAGACACAGAACATGGCATGCATTTAAAGACCATTTGGTGAGGGTACTTCCCAAAATCATAAGAATGCAAGCATTTTTCTCTAGCAATCCTATAGTTGGCATTATTAGAGAATTGCCATGTGCCAAATTGAAAAGTCAACAATAAGTTGAGAATAAATACTTCACCATATTGTAGGTAGTTGCCATGAAGATTTTCGGGAAGATATAAAATCGTTGATAAATCTCCCGAGATCCTTGTAGGAGATCTAGGTGTAATAACTGGACCATTGGATGGTAGGCCCAGCAAACCCTCAACCTCTTCAACAAGAGGCACAATCTCCCGGTCTCCAAAGCGGAAGACATGACGAGTTTCATCCCAAAATCGAGAAGCAGCATGAATCATGTGATAACAGATGGAAAAAGATAGCAAAGGCATAAGAGCCTTAGTGAAGTGGGAAGACTTGTTTGCTCCATTCTTTGTGACCCCGAGAGTTATTTTTTCTCCCGGTTCCGTATTTCAATAGCTTATTCATAAGTAACAACCATTTTGTGAAAGAAAAATTTAGAGAAAAGATTGGAGTAGTGGAAGTGGTGCATTTGAAAATGAAGAACCATGCCCCTTTTATAGATGGAGAAGATGATCATCCATGATTTATGCCATAGATAATGAGTTTGAGTATTGTCCATGGGATAATAAAAAGCATCCTTCACCATGGCTAATGACCAAACATTTTGGTATGGCAATTTTTGCTAAAGCCGAACATAAAAAAAATGTGTCAATGATGAATCAAGAACGTTGATACAATCCCTTTTCATAATGATCATCCAAAATAATGATTTTGATCAATCTATTTTATATAATGATCATCATTTTTCGATAAAGCAAAAAAACATTATGCATGAAAATTTTTCTCAAAGATTTCATAAAAATAGATAAAATTGTTTGCCATATGATGATTTGGTCCACCATAGTTTATCTAGAGGGTAATAACCTTTGGTCAACCCTTTAGGTGACATGACCTGACAATATCCTAATTTAAGGTGACATGATAACACATGAAGTCATAAAGGGTGAATGATGGTGATTTGACAATTTGTTTGTCATCAAGGCCATAAAACTGTAAAAAGAAATAAAAAAAACTGGAGTCAACTATAATCATGCTCGTCTTTATTAATTTGACGAGTTTTCGTTAATTGTTTTATGTTAGTCTTTCGGAAAAACGAAAAAAAAAATCGAGTCGGTATTAGTCGTCGGGATTTCAGTCGTATCCCAAAACCGGCATTAATCAGTTTTCTTGATGGTTAAGTCATTGTCCATTGGATAAATGATCACATCCTTTATCCATTAGTTAGAGAATAAGAATCATGAAAAGATGTGAGAATAAGAATCGAATCCCATGTGTAAGAGGGGGGAAATCCGGATTTTTTCCGGAAGGTTCGAGTGTGCGCCAAGCACACAATCATCGCTAGACGCATGATTGTGCGCCTAGCGCACTAGCGTGCCCTGCGCCAGACGCAGAACCTTGCGCCTAGCGCAGGTTCCTGCGGTTGGCGCAACGTCCTATTCAGTTTTATTTGCACGTTTTTCGATGCAGTTTTTTACGTATTAGGATGTTTAGGGAAGAATATTTTCTGACTGATTTTGCCTCTTTTAGGAGAAAATCCAAAAAGAATAAAAATATTTGTGTTTCCAAAGAGATTTGATGATGTCATTAGGGTGAGGTCATTAGAGTGATGTCATTAGGGTAATTAAGGATGAAGAAAATCAGATTTTTTGGGTGAAAAATATGATTTTGTACCTCTTTGAAACCCTAGTTCACCTCTCTCATTTCTCTATAAATACCCTTCTTTTTTTTTCACTTCAAAACAGAGTTGAAAAGAGTTCAACTTAATTTTACTAATTCTCTCATCTTCTCTACTCCTTTCGTATAAAGGAATCACACTTAGGAAAAGAAAGTAAAAGTTAGTAAGATAATTAGGAAGTAAAGGAGTTCATCAAAAGAAGAAAAAACACAAAAAAGAGTTTAAGTTAGTAATTAATAGGATTCAGAAACTCACTTAGAAATTAAGAAAATCACAAAAAAAGGTAGAAAAATTGGCAAAAAGAAGGTGTATCATTGAGCTAGCAAGGTAAAGTTGAAATTCTTGTTTATTTTGATTATCTTCTTAATCATCTACTAACTTTCTCTTTGTTTTCTTCTTATCATTTTTTTTTAAATCTTTGAAGTGATTTGGGTATGTGGAAGTCCTAATACGTTCCCAACCTTAAATCACCCCACCTAGAATAGTCAACTCTAATGGGAGACTCTTAGGAAATAATGTGATATGTGATTATACTTAATCAAGTTGTTCATCACACAAAATGTTTTCATAAAAAAATTCAAGACAAGTTGTACATTAACATCTCCATAAAAAAATGTGATGTTGTAATTATAATCAGTTTCAATTTTGTACTTCATTTTAGTTTTTCGTCTATATTATCAGAATAGTGTGTACGATTTAATATTTTTCCTGTGAAGTACAAGATGTTTCCAGCAACTAGGCTTTGGAATTTCTAAAAAATGATTTTTTTGTAAATAATTAAAAATCATACAACTTTGTTGTGCAAAACTGATTTTTTGTCTAGTACCACCTAAGCTTGTTCTGTCAATAAAGTTCGAAATAAAATCATTTAGATAAAACTAAAAACATCAAGTTTGAAAAAACCATCAGTAGCTTTTTAAAAATATAAAAACCATGTTCATATGAATTTTATACAATTTTACATCATTTTTACAAAACCGTTCATGTAAATCACTAAATTCGAGAAGACTGATTTTCTTTTAAGTTAAGAAAATAAATAAAAGATGATCTTAAAAATTCCAATTTAAGTGAAAATTTCCAGTATAGTCTTTCAAGGTGTCTAGAATCTCCATACCAAAATTCACTTAAGAATAAGTTCAATAAGTTAGGTTTTAAAGAACAAATTGAATAAAGGTCATATTTTGACCAGTTTTGCCATAAAAGTCACCATAATTTGAGTCGTCACTAAAAGCTTGTGAAATTTTGACACAACATAAAGAACTCACTGATCTATCCATAGAAGTCCTGTTCTCAGTTTAACGCTTTCTACAGAAGGTTATGAATTTTGTAAGTCAGTACAAGAGCAAAAAGGCAATCTGGAAAATGAAATAAAGTGATTAACTCAACTTTTATAAAAAATGTTTTCTTTTCATACGAAAATGTGAATTAAAAGTTATTAAATTTTGAGTTTCTCTTAAAATGATTCATTTTATCATGTAAATTAAAATAAAAAAAATGTCAAAATAAAATCAAAATCAAAATCAATGAGGTTAATTAATCTCTAATTTTCACATATATACAAATAAACATGAATTCCAAAGCCCATTCTTGGAAAGGAAGATCAAGGAGCATCATGGTGAAGATCAAGATTGAAGACTTTGTATAGATCATAAAATTTGTACATATTGTTGTAATAATATTGTTTTTTTGTAAATAGTTATTACATCACTCAATTAATAAAAAACATGGAGATGTTTATGCATAATTTTCATAAATAATTGCACAATTCATTTTAATAAAATGAGCAACCAATGTTACAAATATTGCATGTTGGGCCAATATATTATAGTGTAGGAGTGTTTCTAATTCGCCTACGCGGTGTGAGCGCGTATTAGATTTGACTACCCCATTGTTAAGGTTTTATTTAAAATTGTTTTGTATTGAAAGAAGTCGCCAACAATTCTTTTTAGGAAGAATCATAAACCTAATTGGATATAGGAAAATCGTAGGAAAAATTATCCAACGTAGATTTCCCCGTCTTGACTCCATATATGGTCAAAATGAAACAGAGATTGAGTTCGGGGGTGAGGGTACAACACAGTCAGGAACCATGTTGCCCAAAGTTGGTCTCTACTAAATATCGATTCATTGCAGATTTTATGCCAAAGAATAATCAAATAATATTTTTAGCACTCTAAAAATAATTAGTCTAAGTAGGTTCAGGAAACACATAAAAAGACTAATTTTAGTGATATGTTATTAGGCAGTCATATTACAGGGAACCTAACAGGTTGTCCAAATTAATCTGATTAATATTAGAACATTTATTTAGGTCTTGTTTAGCACAAATAACATGTGGGGTGATAAAAGCATTAAAGCAAGACAATCATAATAGCATGCATATAATGATCAGGCAAGTATAATAGTAACGAAAAAAAAAAAAAAAGAAAGAGAAAAGAGGTTAGAATATACATCAGAGGGATTATTACTTAAAGATCTACATCATGAAATAAATAGTTAGTAACTTCAAAGCAATAAAAATAGAAAATTGATTCAAGGATCCTCAAGTATTATACCTATACGGCTTAGATTGAGGAGCACAACGATCTTTAGGCGGAGCAATCGTGAAATAAAAAACGCAATGATGAAGATTTGATTGAAAGTATTGAAAGTATTTGAGTGTTTAAGTGTGTGAAGTATTCGAAGTAAATTTCGGAGTATTCGAGAGAATTTTGTGTGCGTGAAATAAAAAATATGAAAAGTCGTTCGTAATTCATGAAATCACGGGTATTTATAGAGAAAAGAAAATGTGCGCCTCACGCAAGCCCTGCGCCAGGCGCAGGCCTACGTTGCAGGCGCAATGCCACGCGTTAGGCACTCATTGGTGGCCTGACGCAGCCAGCCCAATCAGGTTTAGGCACGTGTAAACGCGTTTTTGAAATGATAGAAAAGAAAGTTGCGTCTCACTTAGGATTTGCGTCAGACGCAGGACTCTGTGTGAGTCACGAAATCTACGTGTCAGGCGCTCATTGGCTCGCCTGACGCGTTCTGGCCTATGCGTTGGACGCACGTGGCGCGCTGAGCGCAGCCCCATGTCCGGTGCATGTTCGGCAATATTTGAGCATATTCCTTTGCGCGTCTTTCGAATATACCTTTTCTATCCCTAAAATTCCGGAGATTGAATTTTGCGGATTAAAAATCTGATTTGTTTATCAAATATAATAAAAATATTTATGAAAAATATTTATTAAAATAAGAAGTATTTGATTGGGCTTTTAAAATTGACTTAAAACATTATTTTGTCTTAAAATACAATTAATCATCATGAACAATTAATTGGGTTTTAGAATATCATTTCAAAACACATTTTGGATTGGTTCTTTAGATTGCTCTTCGGTTGGGTCGTGCCAACTAATGACGTGGTATGTTTCATCATCGGATCCTTAAATGGGGAGACACGATGATGTGTCTACAGAAGCCCCCACCTTGACTGAGGTTCAGGAAACCGATAGTCAAAGTATACGGTGTCGGGAAGGAGAACGATTCTAAACGCTCTGCAGTTTAGAATTGATCTATATACCGCCGGTCTCTGCAAAACAAAGTTAGTATGCAGGACAATAACTACAAGCAATCTGATTACCTGCAGGGAAAGATGTTAGCAGATAGGTGCAAACAACTCACATACGCACATAGTGATGCAATAATGCAAACTTAGACTCTCTAAGGATGCATGAGACGCAATGCAAGGATTAAGGTTACGCAAAGCTAAAGGGTGACACGTCATGCAAGGTTAGGGTTATGCAAGATTAGAAATGCAATGTAAGGTCAGGGTTTTGCAAAGTTGCAATGCAAGGTCAGGATTTTGCAAGGCTAGAAGATGTGTAGAATGATAGTATGATAGACTGATTAGAAATGCATAGGACGATTTTCGAAAATCATTTTTAGGAAATGATTGGGGTCAGTAAACGAGGTCCGCGGATTACAACTTCTCGGGAGTTTGATTTGAATCGAAGGAACCACCACACATAGGAAGCCCCTACTTTGGGTGACCTTACCTTGAGTTTGGATTGAGCCTTGATTGAAATGTACTTGATCTGATATTCAAATGCAGTTGCTTAGTCTTGAACATTGAAAGTTTTCACTGGGGATTGTACTGGGGATTCTTCTTTGGGAATTTGATATAGGCAAAGTCAGATATTTCCGGAAACCATGGAATTATCGGAGAGTCCATCAGGGACAAGGAGCGCTTGGATTGAAAATAAAAAGTTTGAATTTGTGACTTAAATAAATATAGGTGGGAAAAGGCTTTAACGAGGCTAGGTGCAGACTCGAGTCTATGTCGGGATCTAAAAAGAGATTATGCTCCTAAATTCTAGAAAGTTAAATCAGGAATTGTTTGTAAAGGTATAAGAAAATGATTAATATAACATTTGAGAATAGAAGTTGGATTTATTATAAGAAATCGATTAAAGGAAATAAGCTATATAATCTATATCAGAATTGGTTAACTTAGATTCCTCATAAGGAATCGTGATATGTTTGAAAGGCTAATTAAATAAATATATATGAAGTATATCTCTATTGTGATTGCTTGGGAGTCGCCTCGTTGCATTTGTTGTTATGTGAATGATGGTGTACTATCAAAGAAATAATTGGATAACACTAGTAGAAAATAAAAAACATCAAGTGCTCCTGTTAAAAAGCCCATAAATGCTCCGTATTTGACCCGTAGCAGACGTCATACTAGCATTTGAGCATTTGGTATCTCAAATGCTCCGTTTGTTTAGAAAACCGAAGCATTTAATAGTCAAATGCTCCGGTTGTTTAGAAAAAACCGAAGCATTTGTGCTACAAATGCTTCGGTTTTCTCTAAACAACCGGAGCATTTGCTAGTTTTTTTATCTAAAAAAAAAAATTTCTACAGCTTGCTGAAGCTGTACTCCAACAACAGTACACCCAACAAGGAGTAAAAAGTTTTACATACAGATCACATACTCAAGTACCAGTAGCTTTTAGTGGCAGCCCCTATCATGCCAGCATACATACAACTCATACCCCACATAAGTTAAAGACTACTTATACTCTTATAAGCATCGAAATAACATATATAAGAAGGATATAAACTGAAATTTTATTGATCAAATAAAAAATTAATATGCCATGACACAAGTATAAACAACTAGCTAATAATTGCAAAAAAAAACTCATTATGCCTCTAGGACACCATAATTCTAAATCTAAACCATGGAAATTTGTCACCCTTTTGCGTGATGGTGATTCCTCAATCATTGCAACAACTTTTTCATCATCATTCTCACACGCTAAAACATCATCACCATCACCACAACCACCTCTGCACCTAATGAGACAAACTAAATAATATAACAATGATCATTATATACCCTTCATTACTTACAAGAAGAAAACCTTGAATTTCAAAAACTAATAAGTAATCATGAATCGATCTCGTATAGATTGCCAAACATCCAGCCAAATAAAAGGAGAAGGTAGTATTGCTACAAAATTCATTATCAAAGTACACTGAACAACTAATTTAAAAGGAGAACCTCGATTGACTGAACTAGCAGAGCAATCTACAACAACTAATCTTGTAATGCAAAGTCTCAAAGTCTCATATAAGATAGAAAATTCCATGATTCACGGCATATTATAAAAGAACTACCAGCACAGAACAATTAATTTAAGTAGAAAATTGCCATGGGTTTACATATCCAACAAATTATCTAACCATCAGATAAACAAAAGACTAATTAATGATTAAAAACTCGAAAACAAAATCAGAAGATAATGATTAAAATTAAAGAAGGTAAACCACACACATACATCTGATAGAATCGTGATGAACTTCGGATTTATAGACCTTATGGCAGTAATATACAATAAAGATTAACCATGCAATCTCTTGGAATGAAAGACATACCAACGTAAGATGAGTTTAGAAATAGATCTCACATAGTGCACCAACGATAGGACAATCAGATCTTCAAGATATCAAAGTTAAAGATTGAAACCCACAACAAGAAAATAATCTAGATCAGTTTTGAGAAAAAAAATTTAAACATAATGATTCTCTTTATCATGGGTGACATTATATGTAACACATATCTTCAATATAATAGCACAACAACATAACCTACCTTTTAGTTCACATTGTGCTTATACATAATATCTAGCAGGAACATTAAGCATCAGGTACACACAAAAAATATCACAAACAGGGATATGTTTGTTTCTGAAAAAGAAATAAATCCAATATTCTTAAAATTATTAAAAGCTATACAATCGTATAAAGCCAATCCAACACACTCTGGATTAAATACTCAAACATCTATAACTCAATAACTTCAAGAGGCATTCAAATGAACTCTCAAAGTATACACAGAACCATTGCAATCATCTTTCTGATTAGATGAACTGTGATGTCAAGAACAAGGTCAAGGAGTGGACTCTATTTTCTAAAGGGTCCTAGTTGTAAACATAACAACCTTATAACAAAAATAGTGTGCCAAGCATCATATAAGCTTCTAAAGAAAATCCACATCTATAGACCACTAAAGTCGAACCTATTGAAGCAGAAATTGTATCCGAAATAAATAACCTAAGTCAATTGTAACAACAATTTTTAATTTCTTCCTAAATTAATTGCGGATGATAAATCACCTAAGACCTAAACTAGTTAAGAGTTCTCCTACCAACAAAAACAACAAAACTTTAGAAAAATTGATAAAAAGTAACGAAAACAACATCAAGGCATCAAATCCAAAAAGTAACGCAAGCAACAACAAACCCTAAAATATTTTTGAAACCAAAAGCAAAGATCACAAAACTCCAAATCCAAATCAAACGGAACCCTAGACTAACATAAATGCCAAAAAATTAAACAAAAATCCAGATCAGCATATGATATTATAAACGAAAAAAAGAACTCTTGATTAAGAGCAGGAATCACATTTCCTTTTACGGTGAATGTTGATCAACTAAGCGTCTTTGGGAAAACTAAAAAAGGTATTCACACAATCAATAACTTTGACTAAGGCTAATCAACTAATAAATTTAGTCTTTTCTACTATAAAGAAATTGTAAATAGGAAACAGGGAGAGAAGTAGGCAACAATAAAGCTTGAAAACAACACAGTTTAAGGACAAAACCATGCGCATTAGTGAGCCTCTAAAAACACTCCAAAGCACATAGGTAAATCAAGTTGCAAGGCTTGATAAAATCATATAGCATAACAAAATGTAACTTAAGACTCTTGATTCAGAGCAGGAATCACATGTACTGACATGTAGTTTAGGATTAACCATTATATGCTACTGATAGCTCTAAGGTCCAAAAGTCCAAATTGGCAGATTCACAGATAAAAATATGAGACTATAACAAGTTCAGGAAAAGTTAATGATGAAGAGATAAAGAAATGTTACCTCGAGCATATGTAGCCATGAATTATGTGGCAACTCTACATTCAAAATAGCTCATTTAAACTGCTATAGAAAAAAAGAGATATTTACATAAGTTCCAAACAATACTCCCTGAGCACAGTAGGAAATCCTCACTACCATCAATCAAAGTTTGACAAGGTTCATGGACATATTAGCTAAACCTATCCTAGTATTTTTCTTCATACACACAAGAATTACAAATAAAAATTATGATTATTTTACAACTTTACAGATAAAAAATACATGAAGTAGAGATAGAGCTAAGAAAATTAATTTAACCTACCAATTAATATAATTATGTTAAACTCACCACTCAAAGCTAAGTGTTAGTTGGTCAATATAGCAGCAACCTTCAGAGTATGGATATGTAAGTTTGAAGACAATTACCATAATCTACAACACAAAAGTAAATAAAGAATATTAATAAATCCCCACCTATGCTTTAATCCCATCTCTGCTAATAAAATATGTCATTTAAAACCTTTTCCAACAAAGGTTTTGTGCTACAACTCGCATGAGTTAATCCTTTGACCTGTAGAACAACATGCAGCTTGAACTAAAATAAAAAGTACAACCAAGGAACGACAACATAAAAAATAAAAGTGAAGGAATCTTACGTTAAGATCGCAAGAACTTTCTCCATTCTTGAAATGGCATCATATAAACACTTAGTGATATAATATCCAACAAAACAATCACTTCACCATTTTATACAATAGGAAGATGGCTGAATTTTCCTGTAAAACATGGCAGATCCATATCAATATGACAAGAAAGAAAACATCCCCACTAACTCTCATTGATCTTGCACACACCAGGCACGTAACATAGTGAATGATTTGACAAACCAGATAACTAATCTGATCAGTTGCATCCATATTATAATTTCTATCTACATGTATAAAATACTTTCAGTTAGACAAGGAAATACAGTACCACCATAATTCTTGCTCACTATATTATAAGCCTCGGTAACTAAAATTGATATGAGGAACAGAAACTTGTAAACAACTATGCAGACTTTGTTTCCCTTGCTTTGTGCAGAGAGATACTCGACTGCTGATAATAGCTAACTGAATATAGACCTGTAGAATTTGATGAGTTAGAGCCACGACTAAATATAGAAGCATAATCTTTCCATATGTGTAACATATCATCCCATGAGCATAGAAAAGACGAATCACATACATAGCAAAAAAGAAATACACAAATTCAAAAACCAACGGTTCCTCCCCGCCATCCACCCCCCCCCCGTTCTTCTCACTTAGTCTGGCAAGGAGGTGATAAGAACATTAATTCACATATTTGAAGGTAAGGGGTGCATGTGAAGACAAGCAGAAAAAACACTAAGTCCATCACTTAATGGTGAACAGCATATGAGAAATTAGCAACGGAAAAACCAAAAATATATTGTATTGATGCATCTTGGATACGAGAATTGAACTACATAATGACACAAATCAGATTCATATATATCAAATAAATATCAACCAAAGCAGCAATAACATTAGCTAACACAAAACATCACCTGGAAATTCTTCTAAATATAACACCCTGACTCCCGTAGTTAACTCCACACTTTCGATTTTGGAGTGTGCCTAAGAGAATTTCACATTTCCTTTTCATATTTACTCTATCCTTGTCTATTATTCCCCCTCCAAAACACAGTTCCAAGTTCCAAGTCTTCCAACCAAAACCAAATCACAATTGAAGTGTAGGAGCATCTTAATCTTCAATTATGCAGCTTAGGTAAATCTTGGAAAACATAACTTACTAGTTCAATTGGAAAATACCCGATGTGACTATTTCATATCAAAAGAAGAGATATAGAAAGGTTAAGGTACATAGAAAAGAAAGAAGACTAAAGAAAACCTCATATGCAAGAATGCACAAACTCAAACAACTCGACATGGCTATGGTGAATTATAACACAAATAATATCATTAATTAGCTATTAGGAAAATCAAACAATAATGATTTATCCTTTCGTTTACATCCTCATTTGTCAATTCAACAAAGTAGCATTTGACATAGGCAATTCAGAACTATTATGGGCTATATCCAAAGAAGACCATATAGATAAAATTATGTAATCGCCTGGGAGGCTGGGAAGCAAAATGGTGTAAAGACCTGCTACTGTACATGT
Source organism: Beta lomatogona (assembly GCA_947646795.1). Lineage (NCBI taxonomy): Eukaryota > Viridiplantae > Streptophyta > Magnoliopsida > Caryophyllales > Amaranthaceae > Beta > Beta lomatogona. The sequence goes on along the minus strand of CANSNZ010001365.1, from coordinate 453,277 downwards.
ATGCTACATACTGCCAAAGCAAGAACCTCTCTTCACCAACAAGCTTATACACAGAATGAAACGACGGTAAACAGAAACTTATTCACGAAAATCATCAACCATCGTAACAGTTGAAAAGTAGCATTTGTATATTCACGAACGTAACAGTTGAAAACTAGCATTTGACCTTGCCAAGTTAGACTTAGGGCGTTGACCCAAGATGCACAATTCGACCACAGTCAGGCGTTGAACGCTGGCGAAGCTTCTAGGGCATAAATGGAAGGAAGACCCTGAGAAAATGATTGAATAAACTAATTTGATTAAACCCTAGTATTATTTCGAGTAATTTAGAAGAACCTAAAAATTAGGAGAAAATAAAACATGTAAACGTTTGGAAGGTTAAAGAAACAGCTACGGAATTGAGCGAGACCAACGCCTTGTGATTCGACAGTGCCGTTAATGGCGGAATTGAGCGACGTCGTTGAACTAGAAGGAGGGAGCGAATGACGCCTTGTGATTACAGTGAGACGACGGAGAATTGAACTGCGGCAGACTTGAGCGAGGTCGTTGAACAAGAAAGAGGGAGGGACAACGGAGAGCGAAGGACGACTGAGGGACGAGGCAGAGGTGTACATTATGCGAGGGTTTCAATTTAGAGAGGAAGGGATGGAAATAATGCAAAATTGATAAGAGAGGGAGGGACTGAGAGTGAGCGAGATAATAACTCGAAAATTTTATTAGATCTTTAAGAAGGGGAAAGAATGCAACTGCTCGGGTTGATTAGTCAACCGGAGCATTTGCCATCAAATGCTCCGGTTGACTAATCAACTCGAGCATTTGTGAATTTTTTTAGCTAAAATTTTCACAAATGCTCGGGTTGATTAGTCAACCGGATCATTTGTTAAGTAGCAAAAGCTGTTTTTTCCACTAGTGTCATTAGACCCTGATTAATTTATTTTTATTTTAGTGGTTGGGCCTCGAGTTGAGGATTTTCCTACGTATCCTTGCAGAATTAGACCATTCGTAGTTCCAGATCTGATTTTTTTTTATTCTCTTTTTTCTATGTGCCCTAACTTTTGCCTAGGCCGCCTTTTCGGGTTTTCAACCTAGCGGGTTGAGGAAAGGTTGAAGGCTTGAGGTTTAGATAAAGGTTGAATTGGTCAGGATAAGGTAAGGATTGTGGATTTGAATTATATGGGTTTAGGTTTACTAGTTTGAAGGATTTGAATGAGGGGTAGAACTTGTGTGCAAGCCCCCTAGCTTGACATTTTATTTCTTTGCCTCTGGCTCTTTATTTTTTTTCATTTTTGTCTTGTGCGTTTCTTTTGCTTTTGCTTTTTTTCGCATTTTGAATTTCTTTGACTTTTTTTTTTTGTGCCTGACATTGATCTTTTTTATGTAGTAAGGCTTGCACGCCATGTTTGGTTTTGGGTATTGGAAGGTTTGAAGGCTATTTGTGGAGCTTTGAGTAATGGAGGGATTATTTGGCTAATGGAAATGATGGTTTAAATGATTTTTGTTTTTCCTTAATTGTATGAGGATGGCTTATGAAAGGCAATAGAAGGGAGAGGGGAATAACTCCTGATCCACAGTATGTCCTCTTTTTTATTTTTCTCTTTTTTTTTAATTGTTTTTTATTATTGTTAGTCAAGTTCATTTGGTGATTTAAGTTTCATCATTGAATTAGAAGCATAAATAAAATGATGGAAGGCCAATGAAAATGAAAATGAAAATGAAAATGAAAATGAAAATGCAATTCAATGAAAATGGAAAGGCTATAATGGATGAAATCCTATAGTGACAGACTCGATGGGAAAGGACAAAAATGGCTCAGGGTAAGGACTCTCTGACTCATCATAGGAAACCAGAAATAAAAGACTACGCCCTTTTGAATTGTCGATGCACTGCACAACATGGTTACTGGTGATGCTGATTCTCGTTGTCGTAAGCATTAGAAGTTTGTTGTTATCGACCATGTTTTACAGTGCATTTGTAGGATCCAACACTAGATGACATATGTTCATTATTACGTTGGAGTTTGCTACAGAAATGTAGGTTGCACCTTTTGAATTTTCGTTTAAGTGCAGTGTTTGAAGTCACCCTATAGAAGCGATCACGCCTCTATTATGAAGGCGGTAGACCCTATGGAAGTGATCACACCTCTATTGTGAAGGCGGTTAAAAGTAATCTTCATGACTCTAAATGAAGTTGGGGTGGTGATAGTGCGATTGATGAGCTTTAGAGTAGGCTCACATTTTGTTCCTCCTTTAAGCGTTCTTAAGTTATAATCTCTCGACCGGTCATGAACAAAATCGAGTGGACCTTGCTTGTAAGTTTTAATAAATGATTTTCGAAATCAGAAATAATAAATGGGAATGGGAAATGGAAGCATGTAAATGGAAGAATGGATATGGAATGGAAATTGGAAATGAATAGAAATGGTATGAGTTTGGACTAGTATAGACTTGACCATGATGGAGACATGGGCCTAACTATACGCAAACGCAGACATGGACTGGACTGGACAATGCAAGCAGACTAGACTCCACAATTTGGTTTATGAGAGACTAGACTTTGAACTTACGGGTGAGCAAGCAGGCTAGACTTTTAAGGAAGGTTAGACAATGAGGGAGACTAGACTCTTAACTTAAGGCAAGCCGGCTAGGCAACTAGAGTTTGAACTTACGGGTGAGCAAGCAAGCTAGACGACTAGACTTCGAAACTTACATTAGACTGAGCGGGCTAGACTCGAAAATTGCCTATGTGGACTTATGGAATGCTAGACTTTGAACTTACAGGTGAGCAAGCAGGCTAGACATTAAGGAAGGTTGGACAATGACAGAGACCAAACTCTTAACTTAAGGCAAGCAAACTAGGCAACTAGACTTTGAACTTAGGGGTGAGCAAGCAAGCTAGACAACTAGACTTCGAAACTTACATTAAACTAAGCAGACTAGACTCAAAAATTGGCTATGGACTTAAGGAATGCTAGACCTTGAACTTACGGGTGAGCAAGGAGGCTGAACTGGGATGTACTTTTATAGTCCTAAGGCTCGATTCTTATAGTTCGAAGACTGACTAGGGCTTACATGGAGATGCAAACTAGACCTGGGATATGAATTGACATACAGGTTTGACTTGGACTGAGAGACGATGCACATGGGCTTGACATTAGAGATGGACTAGGATTGGACTTAGAGTGGAATAGACTGGGATTAGACTTGGACTGGGCTCGACATAGATTAGGGTTCATAATGAGATGCAAATGGGCCTAGCTTTTACTTGATCTAGACTTATATGGGCCTGAGATGGACTCTAATGCTAGCGAATGTATGGGCTGAAATGCACATGGGCCTAAATGAATGCAAAATGGATTCTAATGCATATGGGCCTAGAATGAATGCAAATGAATTGGATTGAATTTTGTTGATTGGATTGAAGGTGTTTAGACTAGGCTTAGAATTTTCGAAATTCATTTTTGAAAAGAACCCCTTGTTTTATCTTTTGTTAGGAAAAGATGATGGATTAATTTTGAATTTTTTTTTTTAAATGTCGTGGTATTATGATGATTAGTAAATGTTTTCGAACAAGGTAGAATAGAATATGATGTAGGATTGATTTTGAAAAATGTAAGTTTTTGGAATTGATTGAATATGGTAAGGTAGGATAGACAGGGAAGATTAGTTGAACGGCAGGGAGAAAATGGGAAGAGGTAGACATGCATGACAACTCTAACTCTACAATGACTCTTTAGATGCATTTTTTTATAGGACATCCTTGACCTTGCATGAAAAGACTGATTTTTTTTTATGTTGAATTAGGTGACAAGCCTAAATGATCGAATTACGCAAATGCAAACAGACAGACGCACATAGGACTGAACATAGGATCAACAATTACAACGACTAAATAGACGAAAAGCGCGCGATGCACAGACTGCATGCCGCGCGCGGCGCACGGCCGTACGTCTAGCGCAGAGTGGTGCGCCAGGCGCAACTTAATGTGCTTGGCGCACTGGCCCCCGACACGTTTTTCGAGGATTTAGGCGAGGAATTGGCCGATTGACGATTTTTTTCTTGTTTGTTAGACACGATCTTAAGAACGACGCATAATAATGACAATTTGACTGGAAAATAACAGGCAAAAACTGCAATCGCAGGCAAATGTCATCTAACATGGATGCAAAAGTTCCAGCCTAGAGTCCAGTTCAATGTTTGAAACTATTGGTCGAGTTTAGGTTAAGTCTAAAAGGGTCCATGACTAAGAGATTGATCCCACGCTTCGTACCCCTGCTTAAAGAGGTGGCCACGTGTAAGACACACTCCAGTCTCAAGTCAGGAACAAGAGAACAATGCCATGGTTGGATAGGTTTGCTTATGACTAAGATCCAACACTATCGCTCAGGAAGCTTTTTGAAAGGACAAAGCACAAACCCCCCGGGGGTGACCTCACACATAGAACATGTGCTAATGAGGCAAGGTAGATTGTCCTTATGATGGCTGAACAGTAGCCATGCATATGCAAAACTGTATATTATTCAATAAAAGGAGAATGAATCGTATTTTTCAAGTTTCACCCGCTCATTTAAAAAATCAATTTTTGAAAAATCATACCTAGTGGAGTCGCCAAATTGTAGGCGTGTTTTTATTTCGCCAACGCGGTGTGAGCGCATATTAGATTTGACTACCCCATTGTTAAGGTTTTATTGAAAATTGTTTTGTATTGAACGAAGTAGCCAACAATTCTTTTTAGGAAGAATCATAAACCTAATTGGATATAGGAAAATCATAGGGACAAATTATCCAATGTAGATTTCCCCGTCATGACTCCATATATGGTCAAAATGAAACAGAGAATGAGTTCGGGGTGAGGGTACAACACAGTCAGGAACCATGTTGCCCAATCATGGCCTCTAGTAAATATCGATTCATTGCATATTTTATGCCAAAGAATAATCAAATAATATTTTTAGCGCCCTAAAAATAATTAGTCTAAGTAGGATCAGGAAACACATAAAAAGACTAATTTTAGTGATATGTTATTAGGCAGTCATATTACAGGGAACCTAACAGGTTGTCCAAATGAATCTGATTAATATTAGAACATTTATTTAGGTCTTGTTTAGCACAAATAACATCTGGGGTGAAAAAATCATTAAAGCACGACAATCATAATAGCATGCATATAATGATCAGGCAAGTATAATAGTAATGAAAGAAAATAAAAAAAAATAAAGATAGAGAAAATAGGTTACAATATACAGCAGATCGATTATTACTTAAAGATCTATATCATGAAATAAATAGTTAGTAACTTCAAAGCAATAAAAATAGAGAATTGATTCAAGGATCCTTAGGTATTATACCTATGCTTAGATTGAGGAGCGCAACGATCTTTAGGCGAAGCAATCGTGAAATCAAAAACGCAGTGATGAAGATTTGATTGAAAGTATTAAATGTATCTGAGTGTTTGAGTGTTTGATTGTTTGAAGTATTCGAAGTATGTTTCGGAGTATTCGAGAGAATTTTGTGTGTGAAATAAAAAATATGAAAAGTCATCCGTAATTCATGAAATCACGGGTATTTATAGAGAAAAGAAAACGTGCGCCTCAAGCAAGCCCTGCGCCAGGCGCAGTCCTACGTGGCAGGCGCAATGCCACGCGCCAGGCACACATTGGTGTGCCTGACGCAGCCAGCCCAATCAGGTTTAGGCACGTATAAACGCGTTTTTGAAAAGATAATAAAAAAGTTGTGTCTCACATAGGACTTTCGTCAGACGCAGGACTCTGTGTGAGCCACAAAATCTACGTTTTTGAAAAGATAGAAAAGAAGTTGGATCCAATCTCTAGTTTATTATCCACCTCAATTATAAATCTAAAGTCCTTATCATTGTTCAAAATCATGGCATTAGTTTCACCTAAGAAGTAAGTTGAAGGTTTCTCTAAGACTTGTCCATCTAATTTATTCTCTATGTTTCTAATTAAGTGTGGCAAACAAGCGTTTAACTTGGGTGTCTAGATGGTGGAGATGGTTCTCGGTTTGTTCTTGACTACTAGACCCATGAGAGTGAACTTGCCCTATTTGGAGAGCTAATTTCTTTACTAAATTTTCCAAAGACTCATGTTGGGTACCAATACTAGACACTTGAGTACTAAAACTGGAAACTTGGTTGCTAATATTAGCAACTACAACTTTAAATTCAGCAATTTGTTCAGTTTGCTCCTTCAGTTGCCTTTGGATTTTCACTTCAGAATCATTTTTCATCCCATATTGTTCATTGTTAAGGGCCATAGTAGTCATTAACTCTCTAGCTTCACCAGGAGTTTTACTCACCAAAGTTCCACCACTAACAATATCTATTAAACGTTTTTGCTCGTCTAACAAACCATCATAAAAACATTCAATTAGGAATTGCTCACTCAGTGGGCATGCAATGCAAAGTTTATTAAATCTTTTCCAATATTCATGCAATTGTTCATTTTTATCTTGCTCAATACTACATATTTGTTTCCTTATTAATCTAGTTATAGCAGGTTGGTATTTTTCAAGAAAAGCTCTCCGAAGGCCATTCCAAGAAGTAATAGATCCAACGGGACGATAAAGTAACCAACCTCTAGCTAAATCATGTAACTTAAAGAGGAAAACACGAAGTCTAATACCATCATCATCTTTACCACTTAACGATAAAGTAGAGCAAGCAAGAGAAAATTCTTGACAATGTCTATGAGCATCTTCCTTATCATGACCATAAAATTTAGGGAGAATTTCGATAAAACCTAGATCAAGTTTGAATGGTTTCTCTACGGCGCGAAAAATAACACTCATGGGTGTCTCATATGCATAGAACATATGTTCTTTCAAGCTCTTTTCACCTTCTACTGCCATTTCACTAGCTAATAGTCACACATAAAATATAAATGTAAATATTAGATCAAGCGACAAGAATCCATAATTAAACAAATAACGAGATAAATAATAATACTTAAACAATAGTCTAAAATAATAAATTATACAGTCCCCAACAACGGTGCCAAAATTTGGTGCGTGTCGTTTCTGCAACAAAATTAAATTTATAAATCACTCATTAACTCTAACAAATAGATTGGGAAAGTAAGGGTCGAACCCACAGAGACTGCGTTATTGTCTTAAACTAATTGTTTACTTATATAAATGACTATTATTATATAATAAGGGGGGTTTTCAAATATCAAAACTATACTAAAACAATTAAACTAAAATAATGAATATAAATTACAGGAAATAAATTTGGTTTTAAAAATATAATAAAGAGGCTAATAGGAGACAAGTAATTTCATCTTATGACAGGGTTTAATCGTTGAATCATTAAACTAGCCGATAGATAGATTGGTTAACAAATAATCCCTTAAACGCAAGCAAATTAGTTGCTTTATCATTCATATTAACTAAACTCCGTGAACGCACACAAGTTCAGTCCTAATCAAATATATAAATTTAACAATGAAAGCATGTATTAAATTAACAAACTTGAGCACTTTAAGAACACCAATTAGTTAACTTTAATCAAGCCAGAAAGCTGCAACTAAATTAAAATTAACATCACAAATTCCAGCAATAATATCAAACAAGCTAAGAAAGCTTCAACCTAATAATATTACTGTTAATCCAAGCAAATAACCATGAATAAAACCCTAGGTGATCAATCTAAAATTAACATTCATAAATTATAAACTCAGATAACGAATTTCGTCTGAATACCCAATCAAACTAATCAATTGAACAAACAGAAGTCATAATCTCATAAACCCATGACAAGATTCAATTACATGTTCCTATTAGTGTAGAACTACTCTAATTTAGACATGAAAACAAAGAAAAGAGATAGAAGAGAGTAGAGAAAACTCATTGTGGATGAATTTCCGGACTACATCCTCGCTATCCTCTGTAACGTCCTCTGTGTTCTTGTGTGGCTCTGGTCTCTGTATCCTCTCGTTTGCCCCGTACTTCTGCCAAGGGTTTCCTTGACTTAATGATGCGTGATTTTGTGAATGGGCTTAGCCCATTTTCTCCTCGTGTAGTGCTTCTGTTATGCTGCGTGAGATAAGACCAATTAGGTGGTCTTTGCTTTCAAACTCAATAATCTTTTTGAGTTGATTAACAGCATCAATTTGCTGCAGTAGGTGTACGTGGGCCACGCCACAAATGGATAAATCAATATACTCTTTGGGCTTGTAATTTAAGCATTAGAAATCTGATATGCTACTTGTAACACAATTTAGACTCAGTTAAGGAAAGAATCAGCTATTGTCTTCTTCTACAAAGTCATAGGTGTTTATCTTAGCTTTGCGTAGCCACTTGAATTGTCTTGTTTCGACTCTGTATGTGAGAGATATGCCAAAAATACTATATCAACCCTGTAGAATTAGTAATACTCGAATTTAGTGCATCTTTCCAAACTTTATTCAAATAGGTGATCACTAAATAATTAATATAGACACAAATTCATCTTTTAAATACTAAAAATAATTATCAAGTGATTAAACCGAAATATCCTAAAAGTATAATATTTAACCCATATAACTCAACAGCCGACACTAAAAGTATTATATTAGAGGGTAAAAATATGTATAAATAGGCACTTATCATCAACCTTTTTAGGTGACATGATTTAACAATGCATCACTTTAAGGTGACCTGACAATGTCTTAATTTAAGGTGACATGATAACACATGGAGTCATAAAAAATAAGTGAAGGTGATGTGACAATTTGCTTGTCATCAAGGCCATGAAAAACAGTAAAAATAAACGGGAGTCAACTTGTTAAATGTCGGAATCTCTCACAATAATAAAAGAGAAATTCATAAGATTAAAAAAAGACGATAATAAAGTCCCATTTTCAATTTTAGGAAATTAATTGGGATTTTCTATCTAAGACGACAGTAAAGTCGCATTTTAAAATTTTGGAAAATTAATTGGGATTTTCTATCTAAGACAACGTTAAAATCGCATTTTCAAATTTTAGAAAATTAATTGGGATTTTCTATCTAAGACGACGTTAAAGTCGCATTTTCAAATTTTTTAAAAATTGATTGGGATTTTCATCTAAAACGACAATAAAGTCGCGTTTTTATAGTTTAGAAAATTAATTTCGATTTTCGATCTAAGACGACGATAAAATCGCATATTCAATTTTAGAAAATTAATTGGAATTTTCTACTTAAAGCGTCATCAAAAATCGCAAATCATGTTTTCTAAAGAGCACTGATGATAACTATTTTCTATGGAGAATATGTTACTCCCTCCGGTTCCTAAAGATCTTCCCTCTTTCCGTTTAAGTGCGTTTCCAAAAGATCTTCCCTCTTTTGCTTTATTCCATATTTGGCAAAATAAATTTCCCTATTTACCCTCTCATGTCACTATCATATGGGTCCACAATTGCACTTTATTATACTTTATTACCCTCTCTCTCCTCTATGATCTTACTTTATTATACTTTATCCACCCTAGACCCCACATCAATGAATCCTCCTTGGTATCTGTAGGAACAGTAACAAGGAAGATCTTTAGGAACCGGAGGGAGTATCTCAAAAGAAATTTTCTGTCAAAATTTTGTGTCTTTTTAAACATTAGTCATCATTTTATCTAAAATTCATCCAATGTGGGGAATTTTATAGACACCAAGTTTTGAACCACTATTGTACATAAAATTTTAAAGTAAAGATTTTGAAAAGAAATAAAAATAACGAAAACCGTCAAGTATTGTGGAGCGCGCGCCCCGTCAAAGGCATGCTTCATCCCGGAACGCGAATTTCATTCCATCGCATGGTTTTCCTTTTCCGGCTTAGAAATGTAATTTTCCGTAAGTCGTAGTCAATAACTACAACCACCGGTTTAATAAAATGATTCGTAGTATAATCATGCTCGTCTTTACTAATTTGACGAGTTTTCGTCAATTGTTTTAAGTTAGTTTTTTTTCGAAAAACAGTATATTCTTTAACCACCCATAACATTCTTTTATCCATTAGTTAAGGAATAAGAATCATGAAAAAGAATAAGAATACGAATCAAATCCATAGTGTAAGAGCCAAGGATCCGATTATTTTTTGGAAGATTCGAACTGTGCGCCAGGCACATGACCATGCACCAAACGCATGGTCATGCACCCAATGCACAACAGGTTCCTGCGCCCGACGCAGGCCTGTGTGCCAAGCGTACGGTGCTGTGTCTAGCGAAGGACTTTGCGTTAGGCACATTTGGTCCAGTTAACACTTCTTTCACGTTTTTCGATGTATTTTTACTTATTAGGATGTATTTTAAAAAGAATATTTTCTGAAAATTTGATTTTGCCTCATTGATGAAAAAATCTAATGAGAATAAGAATATTTGTATTTCCAAAGAGATTTGATGATGTCATTAGAGTGATATCATTAAGATTATGTCAATAAGGATTGAGGATGGAAAGAATCAGATTTTTTGGGTGAATAATCTGATTTTTTTCCTTATTCAAACCCTAATTCACCACCTCATTTCCTTATAAATACCCTCCATTTTTTTTTTACTTCAAAACACAAGTTGAGCTAAAATCAACTTAATTTCACTACTTCTCTCAATACTACTCTCATCTTCTCTACTTCCTTCCTCTAAAAAATGTCATTCAAGAAAAAGAAAGTAAAATTTATGAAAGTAATTAATAAGTAAAGAAGTTCATCAAAAGAAAAACCCAAAAAAGGGTTTAAGTTAGTAATTAAGTGGATTTAGAAACTCACTTAGAAATTAAGAAAATTACAAAAAGGTAGAAAACTTTGCAAAAGGAAGTGCATCATTGAGCTAGCAAGGCAAAGGTGAAGCTGTTGTTATTTTTTCTTGATTATCTTCTTAACTACATACTAACTTTCTCCTTGTTTCTTCTTATCATATTTTTTTTTTGGAGTGATTTGGGTATGTGGAAGTCCTAATAGGTTCCCAACCTTAAATCACCCCACCTAGAATAGTCAACTCTAATGGGGAGACTCTTAAGAATCAATATGTTTATGTGATTTTTCTTAATCAAGTTGTTGTTGATCAACAAAAATATGTTTTCATAAAAAAATTCAAGAAGAGTTGTGCATAAACATCTCCATAAAAAATGTGATGTTGTAATTATAATCAGTTTTAATTTCGTACTTTATTTCATTTTTCGTCTGCATTAACTAAATAGTTGATAGAATGTAATATTTTTTCTATGAAATGCAAGATGTTTCCAGCAATTGGTCTTTGGAATTTCTAAAAAAAGAATAATTAAAAATCATACAACTTTGTTGTGCAAACAAATTTTGTCCAGTATCACATAAGCTTGTATTGCTAATAAAGTTTAAAATTAAACCATTTATATAAAAATAAAAAAATCAAGTTTAAATAAAACATCAGTAGCTTTCCAAAAATATAAAAATCATCTTCATATGAATTTTATACAATTTTATCTCATTTTTACAAAACCGTTGATGTAAGTCACTAAATTCTAGAAAACTGATTTTCTCTTCAGTTAAGTAAATAAATAAAAAAGGGTCTTAAAAGTGTCCAATTCAAGTGAAAATTTCCAGTATAGTTCTTTAAAGTGTCTCAAATGTTTATACCAAAATAAGTTAGGTTACCAATTCAAGTGTCCAATAAATAGAATGTTCATACCAAAGTTCAATAAGCTAGGTTTCAAAGAACAATTTGGTAAAGGTCCTATTTTGACCAGTGTTGGCATAAAATTCACCATAATTTGAGTTGTTACTAAAACCTCATGAAATTTTGATACAGCATAAAGAACTCACTGACCTATCCATAGATGTATCACATGCTCAATTTAACGCTTTCTACAGAAAGTTATGAATTTTACAAGTCAATACAAGAATAAAAGTGCAATTTGGAAAATGAAATAAAGTGATTAACTTAAGTTTCATAAAAAATGTTTTCTTTTCATACGAAAATGTGAATTAAAAGTCATTAAATTTTATGTTTCTCTGAAAATGACTCAGTTTATCATGCAAATAAAAATCAATAAAAATCATCATAAAAAATCAAAATCAAAGAAGTTAATTAATCTTTAAATTTCACAAATTCACAAATAAATATGAATTCCAAAGCTCATTCAAGGAGATGAAGATCAAGGAGCATCATGGTGAAGATCAAGATTGAAGATTTGTATAGATCATAGATTTTGTACATTTTGTTGTAATAATAATTTTTTGTAAATAGTTATTACATCACTCAATTAATGAAAAAACATGGAGATGTTTATGCATAATTTTTATAAATAATTCCACAATTCTTTTTGATAAAATGAGCAACCAATATTACAAATGTTGCATATTGGGCCCAATATATCATAGTATATGAATTGAATGACCCAATCTCAATTAAGAGGAAAAATTGCAAATCTAACTAAGTTAAATTGTATGATGATCCAACTTACATTTTAAATTTGTACTTCTCCATCTTCAAATGGATTAATCATATAATTTGACATAATTAGATTGGTAATTATGATCACTAAATTGATTTTAGGCCATTTCATGTGTCTCATTATAAATGGCCAAATTCCGATTAGACAAACACAATCTCCAAATTTGATCTCAAGTTGATCATTTCTCACTAAATGACTTAATAATCTTCAATTAAGATTATTTCTCAAAAGCCTTCAAATTATGAAGCAAACTTCTCAGACCTCTTGAAAATCATAAACGTGATCACTAACTAAGGTGGTTATTTTAATCCTTGATTAATCGCTAATTAGGGTGATTGACTCAAACTTTTCATTTAATCACCAATTTGGGTGATTATCTCCAATCATTAGTTAATCGCTAATTAGGCGATTAACTCAAACTCTTCATTTAATCACTAATTAGGGTGTTATCTTAAACCTTGCTTAATCATTAATTAGGGTGATTAGCTTAACCTTTCATCATGTTTAATCACTAATTAAGGTGATTATCCTAACCTTCCTTTTAATCACTAATTAAGGTGATTAATTTAACGTTTCCTATTTAATCACTAATTAGAGTGATTATCTTAAACCTTAATAATTGTTAATTAAGGCGATTATTTTTCCTATGTAATCACGAATTAGAGTGATTATCTTAAACCTCAATAATCGTTAATTAGGGCGATTATTTTTCCTCATTTAATCACTAATTAGGGCGATTATCTTAAACCTTGAATAATCACCAATTAGGGTGATTACTTTATAACCTTCATTCTTAATCACTAATCAAGGTGATTACCTTTCCTCTTAAGTTTAGTCACTAATTAGGGTGATTATCTTAACCTCCATTCTTAATCACTAATTAAGGTGATTATCTTGATCCTCCTTCATATTTAATTGCTAATTAAAGTGATTATCTTAACCCCATTTCAATCACTAATTGGAGTGATTATCTTATTCCTAATAGATTTGTCTAATTCTAAAAGGCGAGTTATTCATAATCTATGCTTTCTTTTTCTTCCCCCAATGGAATTGGCCATGTAGGGTGAGACATAAGATCGAACTACGATGGTTTTGATCCATGAGTAGATTCCGATCCCGCAATGATTGGTAAGTAGTGCAACTTCAGTGCTCAAACCTACCATGTACAAATGATATATTGGTCTTAAATAAAAATGGTTGATGTGTATATGTGCAAATTATGTGATTTTTCTTTCTTTTGAATAGCCATGATTACTTTAAAATGAAAAATAACGCATTTAGTAAGAGCTCGTTCTTTAGAACGGAAGAAGAGATGAGTTCGAGGCGTTCGCACCTCTTAACCTAAACCCCGAACCTATTTCATGTAAGAAAAACCAATTTTCAAAAAAGCCTTATCCATATGAAGTCATCGTTTTAAATGATATTTCTTGAAATTGATTTTAAAATGATTTATTAAATAAATTTGTCCCTATTCAGATATTAATAGGGCGGCGACTTCCAAGTTTTCTAAAACACATAGTCCAATAAGAGATTTTCGTGGGATTCAGATCGTTAATTAAGACGGTCATAAATCGGATACCACAAATATTAAGTAAAATCAAATCTTAAACATTAGCGAAACTTACTTTTTCACATGATAGAATGTCATAGATGTCTTTAATTGTATCCTCTTTTAGAACTCATTAGTCTCGGTTGATAGCTCACTTGGTCGTGCTGAAACAAATTGCGACCTCCTGCACTTTTCCTATTTAAAAATAAATATATAAATCATATAAATATTTTTATTGTCCAATAGCAATTTATAAAAAAAAAATTTAGACAATGAAATAAAAATGAAAACATAAGAATGAAATGATATAGTTGATGAGAATATATTCGTCCAAACTATTAAGAGGTAATTAAAAGAGTAATTTTCTAAATGAGAAGGGGTTTAAATACAAAATGATAGGCCAATATTGTGGGCCGACTGAATTGGATTAGGTCATAAAAAGCAAAATAAAGTGGGTCGAATGTAAAAAAATTTAAGTTACTTTAGTATTTTTAAGATTCATGAAAATCTTGTTAGACTCATTAAAGTGGGTCAAGTAATAGAATGGGCCCAATGTTTGCAATATTCTTTCCCATTTTTTGTAGCATTAATTGTATTTTATAAGCTAACAACTTCTTGTTACAAACAAATTCGCCAAGTACATTAATATTAACTTTATTTATTTTTAATTCGTTTTTAAATTTTTTGCCTTAGTTCTCGTATAATAACTTCTTCACTTTACCTTGAACTGTATCATTTTTTAAATTCGATTTTACATTTATAAATTTAGTGAGTCAAAAGATTTTAATTTTTTTTAAACTTCTTTTGTGTAAGACTCATTAACCTTTCAAATATGAATCTAAAGTAACAAAAAAGGAACACGTTGAAATACCTTTTTGAACTCAATTATTTCAGGAATTTCAGAATTGATGAATATTCTTGAGGCATCACGTATTGATGTAACACGAAGATCACCTATTAAGATTATACAAAAGAGCATTATTTATACAACATACATAAAGGCAAATTAAATAAATGAGCGCATACAATTGATATAATTATACTTGCCTAAATAAAGAATACGTTTTGATAGTTGTATAACAACAACTATGTTTCGTTCCACCATTATTTTTGAGGTATTCATTGAACTCATCAGCATAGTTACCCCACAAAATGAAAGTGATGGACTTGTTCCTACATTTGATTTAAAACGAATTATAAATACTTAATGTTCAAAATGCATGACAATCTAAAATTACATTCACTTAATATATACATATAAGCATAATGTAACTTACTCTAAATCCATGAGTGCAAGTGTCATCAACTTCGAATTAGCATTTTCTTGCATAGTTGTATATGAATTGACCTCTCCAATTACATCTATAGAGTTCAAACAATGTATATGATATAAATTGTTAAAAAATAATTTAATAACTAAATAATTTAGTGTAGTCTATTTTTAGTACCTATCAAAAACACATCAGAATCTTTCTTTGACAATATATCGTCAAATGGAACAATATTCAAACCATACTCATCAATTCCTAAGTATTCACATTCAGAAACATGAGATGAATAGTTCAAATCAATTCTATAAGAATGTTTAGTAGCTCGATCTGTTCCAACAATTTCCCTGGCAGAAAAATTAGATATCTCTAAGTATTTTGCCTGAATGAGACTTGCTAAAAACGTAGCTACTAAAGACTTCTTGCAAGCAATTTGAATCCTCACGCCCTACATATTGAAAAAGAATGAACTTACGTTAATAATTATTGTTTATCATAAAACGTCCTTAATTAAGAAAATCCGACCCTAATTTTATGAATTTGACTTACCTCATTATCAATAAAAACTAACTCAATCTTCTCAATCACCTCTTTGTTCTTCTCAATCACCTTATTCTTGGTGAACACTGGTTTCTTCCACACTCTAATTGCTCTTCCTTGAATCGAGCAACATTTGGATGATCTATTAACTTCACCTAATTGCACCGTTTCAGCAACTACAACATTTCTTGAACTCATATTTGAATGCAATTATATATCTTAGGAGTATATTTGTGAGAGATGATCAATGCTAAAAAATATATGCTATACAGTCTTATATATAGATGGTCATTTGAAGGATTAATAAAGATAATAATTTTCCTTTTTTAAAAAATGTTTGTGATTGATAATCTTCTTAAAATTTTAGCATAACATCGACAATATCATTTAATTGAAATAATCGAGAATCTTAAATATGACAAATATAAGGTGACAAATCTCATACTATATGTACATTAAAGATATGTTGATTGCTTGATTGCATATACTTAACTTTTCTATAGGTATAAAAGAAATATCTAGTATAGGATCCCTATAATTATGCAATTAACTCATACATATTATTTTGAATGATCTAAACCATCACTTTTGAAGACCGAATTATATAAAGAAGATTCGTATATTTCAGATTTTTAATTTATGTTAGCAGTCCATAATTATAACATTTTCTTTATTTAATTGTATTCGTATATCAAGCAGATTATTATATATCCCTAGAATTAAGCAATTAGCTGATACATAATCTATGTTAATTTAAGTAAAAATCCGAATTAGGGAATTAGGGAAAGCAAATCATACTAAATTAACCAAATGGTGTACAAAAAATCCTACTATATCCAATTAATTCCGAATATGATACGAACTTAAATTATCAAAACAGTCAATTACAGAAATGGACAAATGAATTTGAAATCCTACTATATCAAATTAAAAAGAGTACTATTATTTTTTAAAAACTTTTATAATTATATTTCGTCTGATAATGTATACTCGAGACATTATATTTTTTTAATATGATATTAAACATAATTTTTTACATCTGTACTTAAAAAACTAAAAAGTCATCTAAAAAACGTAAATGTAGCATAATGGTAAGAAAATTGGTCAATTAGAGTAATTTCATTCTCTTTAATATGATAACTGTATAGAATTTATAAGATATATATTTTTGTCTAAATTAAGGATTTAATTACTTTAACTACCTTATGAAATCAAGTTTTTAAAAATAACCACCTTATATGTTCATTTTTTTAAATAACCACCTTATATAACCTAAATCCTGCTAAATACCTACCAATTGATAGATTTTGTCAAAGAAATCATCTTCAAAAAGGGTTTAAGAATGATTTCATCACCTCCACCTTTATTCATTAAAATGTATATAAGGTTTTAACCCTTCTTTAAGACCGATTTCTTGGACAAAATCTGTCAATTGGTATGTATTTAAAGAGAGTTAGGTCATATAAGGTGGTTATTTAAAAAAATGAACTTATAAGGTGGTTATCTTGAAAATTGTGATTCTAAAAGGTGGTAAAAATAAAAAAAATCCCTAAATTAATGATAGTTGCATGTGAAAATTTTCCTAATATAAATCGGGTTTAAATGTAATTTTAGTGAGAATATTTTAATTATATATGCTTTGTAAGATACATATGCTTAATAACATCATGGTCAAGTATGATATTATAGTTTATGCTTTAATAATTAAAAAATAATACATTACTTACAATATAGAACATGAAAGAAAAAGGATAGTGATTTTCTTTCATAATAAAATTTATTGTCATAAAAGAAAAATAAAATACTCAACGTAAAAAAATAATTAAAGCATCATATTGTGTGTCTACAATATGTTTGCTAAAAAGAAACGAACTTCTCTATCACACTTGCATTCTTCACACTCAACTTTGTCGTAATCATTCGGATAAGAATAGTTGTCCCCTATTTCCCAGTGGTTCAGAATATTAGTATGTATTTGTTGCATTTTACAATTCTTTTGCGGCTTTGCTACTAAGTTCACTCTACTTTTAACCCATATTGTGAACACATCCTCCTAAATCTAAGCCTACATCTTCCAATGCTATTCATACCAATTTCCCTAATTAGACAATTAAGGATTCCAACGCCCTTCTTTTGTAGGTCTTCTTCTTTATTACATAGATAAATCAGGGCTAACAAATAAGTTACAATATGAAGTCCTAAATTTGATACCTTTTGTACTTTTGGCAATCCATAATGCCGACGAACACGTTGAAAAACCGAAACCTACAAATATAGAATGTAAAACATCATTAGAAAAAAAAAAAAAATTTGTAATAAATATAAATATACATAACTAATTGATATCTAATGTTACTATCTAACAGTATATTTATAGATTTTGTTTGATATTGAAATCTAAATATATTTACACGATATATAACATTAATAGAATATATACACGATATCTAACATTAGAAAAAAACAAAATTGTAATATATATAAATCTACATAACTAATTGATATCTAATGCTAATATCTAAAAGTATATTTATACATTTTGTTTGATATTGAGATAAAAATATATTTACACGATATATAACATAAACATATATATATACATGATATCTAACATGTTTATAACGATAATTATATTGGAATACAAAATATATAAACCCCATGTGTAATAATATAAAAATGAACCAAACTATATTAATAAAATATAACATATTTATATTTATTGTATAACATTTCAATTATATTATTTAAGATATACTCCCTCCGTTTCTTTTTAATCTACACACTTTCCTTTTTGGTATGTTTCTTTTTAATCTACACACTGTTGCTTTTTCTATTTTTGGTAACATGTCACATCTACTTTCTCCTCTTTTTCCACCTATGTCATCCACTTTTTAATATTTTAACCAACTTTTTAATTTCTCTCTCTCACTTTTCAATTTCTCTCTCCACCTTTTCAGTTTCTCTCTCATACTTTTGCACTTTCTCCTTAGTTCTCCCCCAAAGTGAAGTGGGTAAATTAAAATGAAACAGAGGGAGTATCAATTTAGGCAAAACTGCATTAAAAAAGTCGTATATTTGATAGGTGCTAATTTTTTAAAAAATCGCATAAATTATATAATAAAAGGCAACAATATATATTCCAATATTATTAAACGAAACTTACAAAACCATAACGGAGTATAGGCTCGGTATTATTGGCTACTAAACAACGATCGAAAAAGTTTCTTGCATTTACATCAAATTTCAGTATTAAATCCATCATACCCTCTACATAACGCGTTGAAGAACACTTTCGTCATTAGAAATTGTATTTAGCGTTTTGCAACTGCCATAAAATATTTTTTTCAAATTATTAAAAAATCATAAATTAAGTTAAAATAATATAGTGTAAAAATATAAAGTGAAAAAAAAAGTACCTAAATTTACATTTAAATAAGTCGAATGGAGCTTGAGAGGCTATTCTTCCAAGAATATCTATTATAATCTCATTAGGTAGACGATTGAATAAATTCGGTTTCATCCTTGCTTATACTTAAGTTTTTTTTTTTACTAATCAAGAGATCTAAGAGAAAAAACAGTTTGATTCGTATAATTTGTAAGGCTATATATAAGGAATTCAAAAACCTAGTATAGATTTTTAGAAAAAAAAAGTCCAACTTTTTATAGGGCAAAAAAAATTCGGACAATATATAAATTGATTAATATATTTAATCCTTTCCTTTTATATAATTTATAAAACCCTATTATACTATTTAAGATTCCTTGTCGTTTTTTCATTAATTGCTAACCAAGTTTTCCAAAAACATAGCATTCCTATTTAATTTATATAAAGTAAAAACATATATCTTAATAGAGAATCGCCTAGATTATGATCTTGTTTGGTTTGCTGAATAATTAAGATTGATTAGATTAAAGAACTTCCTTAACTTTTTCAGTAATTGCCGTTTTTTATAAATCCCACAATGAGGTAATTTAATTTAAAGACTACTTGATTAATATATCCTATTCGAATTTTTTTATTTACGTTAACAAAGGTATCCAAAAACATTGATTAACATTAGTATAAAGTATGATGTTAAATATTAAATGATTTTAGTCAAATAGAACAATTAAGGCCGAAGAATTAGGGGCCAAAAATTAGGGCCCAAAAACTATAGCCTATCAATTATAATAAATCAATTAGGGCCGAAAAAATATAGTCCATCAAATATATGACATAGTAGTAAAATTACTATATGAAGGATATATACAATATTAATTAGTCATAAATTAGGGACGAAGAAAGTAAGTCTGAAACAATTTATGAACATATGTATTTGTTTTAAGACTCATAGACATTAAACTCTAATAGTTAAAAACTTTATTATTCATTCAAAATGTGGTACAAAGTTTATTTATAACGTGAGTATAAAAGTAAAAAGAAATATGTAATTCTAATACATGTAAGTTAAGAAAAAACTAAATGCTCGATCACACTTGCAGTTTTCACAAACCATCTTATCAGAATCATGATTAATACAATAGTATTGACCAACATCTCATATATAGGTTAAGATCCATATTTTCTACATGGTGCAAGTAACAGTAAATTGGTGTGTTGCTTGCAATAATAGATCTATTTTCAACCCATATGGTGTTGATCATTCTAATAAATCTCATCCTGCATTGTATGATACCTTCCATACCAACATGTCTAATTAAATTTGTGACCACAATGACACCATTATAATCAATTCCTTATCTTCATTACATAAGAAAATGAGGCATAAAAGTTAAGATGCAAAATTATGTCCCAAACTTGAAGCTTTTTGAATTTGTGTCAGACCATCCTTCCACTTATTATCAGTGAATATTTGAACCTGCCAAGGAAAAAGAAACAATTTACATAACTAAACAATTAAAATATATTTTTAAAAAAAAATTTCATTGAGTATGAAAAGTATTATAAAAACTAAACCATATTTCTTAACAAATTTAAATAAAAATTCTTAAGTTTACTCACCATTCCGAACCGTAAAAGAGCATCAGAATTGGTGCACTCTAGGCACCGCTTAAAAAAACGTGAAGCATGGCTATCATTTAGACATCTTACACCAATCACGGATTCAAGGGAGAATCGTTGGAAAATATATTCATCATTTGAAATAATATTAAGTTTCTTACAACTGGGTAACATTCACATAAATTAACGTTACATATTTAAAAAAGCAATCATAATTGTTGTTGTTAATAATTATAAAATAACATACGTTAGTTTACAGTTAAACAAATCCAAAGGAGAGTCGGCAGCTACACGTCCAAGAATATCTATTATGATTTCATCAAGAAGACGGTTGAATAATGTAGCCTTTTCTAAATGTAGTCTATTCATGATGGTTTATTCATAAACTTCTAAACTTTTAATAACTGAGGATGTTTAGAAGTATGTAAGATGTGTTGTACGTAGGTAAATATATAAGAAGTTTATAAGAATGATTTGAACAAATTTGAAACCGACCCAATTTAGGCCCAATAATGTTTATGGTCATTCTATTAAATAATATTTTCATTACCTAGTTTCATGGTAATTTCGGACCAATAAGAATGATTTCATGGTAGTTTCATGGTAATCTATTAAATAATGTTTATGGTCATTCTATTAAATAATCTTATCATGACCCAATTTTTTTATTAATACGTGGGTAATTTCGGATTCTATAAGTTTCATGGTTTTTTTTATAATAGTTTTTAATCCGTAAAACAATTACTATTAATTTAAAAATAAAAAAAAATTATTGTTGGTTACACGTATGGTTAAATCAAAGAAACCCGAAAAAATAACATTAAATACATATTATGTAAAAACATAATGTTTGTTATTTCATAACAAATTATAAATTTGAAGATTTAATACAATACTTAATACTAAAACTTGACAAAAAAATAGATAATTTTCTAAAACATGAATGATAAGAAAAATTGAACTTCTCGATAACACTTGCATTGTTCACACTTAACTTTATCCCAATTGTTGGCAAAAGAATAGTAATCACCATTTTCCCAATTGTTGAACTTAGTAGTGTGTATTTCTTGTGTTTTGCAAATATTTGGTGCCTTGGTTACCAAGTTCAATCTACTTCTTATCCACATCGTGTTCATCATCTTTCTAAATCTCTACCTAAATATTATGATACACTCCATACCAACTTCATTTATCAAAGCAATAAGAATTAATGCACCCTTATCTTTAATCTCTTCTTCTTTATTACATAAAAATATCAAGGACAGTAGATAAGTTGCAATTTTGAGGCCTATGTCCGATGCCTTTTGTATTTGTGGCAATCCACATTGCCAACGACCGCGTGTGAATATTGTAGCCTATAAACATTAATTGCCAAAGAATTAGGTAAAACAATATACAAATCAATAAAATCATAATATAAATATTATATAAGTTTTTCTACACTTATAATAAAATTACATAAAAGAGACTCTGGGTTATTGCAATCTAGACACCATTAAAAAAATTCTCTAGCTCCAGTATCGAGTCGCCATATGTGATCAATCATGGCTTCTATGGAAACTCGTTTTAAGACACTTTCTTGATTAGATATATTGTTAAGTGTCTTGCAACTAAGGAAAAATTATGAATAAAAAAAAAGTTAAAATCCTTAAAGAAGCAAAACCAAGTAGTTTATAATAAAATAAAATAAAAAATCATACCTTAATTTGCAATTAAATAAATTGAATGGAGCTTAAGAGGCAACTCGTGCAAGGATCTCGATTAGTATCTCGTTAGGAAGACGGTTCAGTAAAGTTGGCTTTGTGATAGATTTTCTCTTCATGGTTTCAAATAAGGGTTTGTTTACAATATTATTGAACTCAAGAGAAATAAAAGTTGTTTGAGAAATGTTAAAAAAATCGGCCTAAACAGTTGCCTATATATAAAGATTGGATGAAAAAAAACGCCCAAATAAAATGTTTTCAAAAATTCAAAAAGTATATTATATTTTTAAAAATCCGGTCCATAATTAATTTCCGTCAAAATGGAAGTAATTCTATAAGTCACTGATTCCTATATTGACTAATTCTGATTTAATGGTTAGATGTTGCCTTTATAGGAATGTGTAGTATCATTTTATGTTAAGGTAGGATTGTATGATATTGAGTAAATATCTATTTGTGATTATACTACTTGCCTTAATTAAACCTAGAACCACGTAAATTGTGACATACATTGGCCAAAAATTTGCCAAGATATGCATACGTGGTTAAAAAAAACGATTAACTTAGTATTTTAACTTTTCACAAATTTATTATTGAGTTAAAAAAGTGCACTTTAAAATAATAAAATACATTGAATATAAACGCTTGGCTGCATTGAAATTCAGAATTTTCGCTGCATGACCTACATATAAAAACATGAATTTCATTAAAAATGTATTTAAATTATTATGACAAAAAAAAATGAATATTTACATATAATATAAATACTTACTTGAAAAAAATAGCACATTCCTTTGCCCAATGCACATATGTAATATCTTCAACCTTATATCCCATTAACTTAGAATTGTCAGCATCATGACTTAAAATGAATGCATACGACCTGTTTGCCCGCGACATTCAAGTGAAACGAACAAATTTCCTACCTTCAGTCTAATTTTAATATCAAAGAAAAATTTATAGGTAAGTAATTCAATATAATAATTTAATCTTATTCTAATCAATAAATCTTAATAAATGTTAAATAATTTATTAATCAAATACACACCTAAACCAATTCATTAATCAATTCAAATGTAGTAGAGTGGAATATTACTTCTATTTGTTTATCTTGTAGTAATATATTCATTCTCCTGGTGTTGTCTTCAATAGTTACCATAAAAGATAAACTATATCCATGAAACAACTTGAAACTTTATGTGTCAATGTCGACTATAGTCCCAATAACCCTACATATTTGTTTCTAAAAAACATTGAAATCAGAAAGTTAATCATGTTTCTGTTCTTAACTGAAAAGCAAAAATGCTAATCTATGTAATAAACAAATTATATAAATCATAAGTAGCAGTGAACTTTCATGTTTTGTATTTAAGTAATGAGATATTTTCATATCCTTTGGATTTGAAACGTTCAAAACTTTTCGAATTGGTAATGGACATGTATTTATGAAATCCACCTTATCCTTTACAAAACGGTCATCCTTAAACCTAAATGTCAAACATGCTAAGCAAATTATATGTGCAAAAATGAATACAATTGAATATTTATTTAAATGTAAGACATAAGGGATTTCTAAACAAAACTAATTATTACCATTTAATCAATTCAGAAGCTCTCTTCGTTCGAGGTCGTATGCAGATTCTTGAATAATTCGTAGAAGTAAAAAAACAACCTTTTGCAATAACTTACTGGTTATATATAGTGACATTGAAATAATACAATACTTAGAGCACCGAATCTATATTTCCACATTGAACTAACAAAAGAAGATGTTAAATAAAACTACATATTATATAAGTATTCAAATTACCTCCATCGTTTACGATAGATAATCCACATGCTAGAATACACAATGGTTAATTGATTAATTGACTATGTTGGATTATTTCTTTTCTTAAAGTCAATCGAACTGCAGTACAACTACATATAAAAATTAAAACAAATATTATAAAAAGCGTTTATAATAGGTTATCAACTTAAAGTTCTATGTGTAATAAAAGTGTAATTTAAAGAATAGAGTACCTTTTATCCAGAATAACAAACTCTTGTGTGCAATTGCTTATAAGCTTTGTTGTTTGATATATAATGATTCCAAGAACATCTAATTTGTTTACGCAATAGTTATATAACTATCATATGTGAAATCACATAATATAATACAAATTTAAAAAAATAGTATTTCAAACTTACCTACTAATCCATGCAAGTCATTTGGAGCTTCTTCAAAGATTGATTTTAAACTTGAAAGTTTAATTTGAGATGACAAACCCATTGAAGATCGAATTGTATGCCTCATAATTGTGAAATTTGGGTTAATAATTTAATTGCTTGAGAAGTGCAGGTTAAAAAATAGGTCACAACATGAGTTTATATACAATTTTTAGATGACATCTTAAATATATACTAAAAAATATTATATCTAAATTCATGCTAAATCATATCAAATAATATTGCAATGAATACATTGCCGATTTTATATATTCAATTCGAGATATTTCGAACCAAAAAGAAGGCATAAAAATTGTAACAACTCGATTAAATTTATTAATTGTAAATGAAGTAAAAAATGAAGTTATTTTGTGTCTACATAAATACAAACTAATGAAACATCAATTGCATAACATAAAGTAGTTGAAATTCATAGAAATTGAAATTAAGAAGTCGATGCGTAGTCATCACTTGCTATATAACTTAGCAACACCTTGTTTTTAAGACGAAAAACATCCCCTTCATTTAAATCGACATCTTCAAAGTATTCATCGCAAACTTTATAAGCTCTTGGCGGAGTGCATTGAAGATCATATAACATCATATTACAAATATAAAAGTATGGCCGAAACCCATCTATAGTCATATAAACGTCTTCCACATGAGCCCATACCTTATTGCTTTTATAAATATGATATGTAAACATATTAGATACATCATGGAAAAAAAGATGACCTCCAGAAAAAGGGTTAAAACCATAGCATCAACATAAAGGAAATTCGAATTTTCCATCCTACGGGGCTATGCGTATTTCATTATTGCTTTACGTTTGTGGTTTTGTGATGGAGATGATATTTCGTTTAACGAAAATGGTGCTCCCATGGAAAAAAAAAATTCAGAGTAATAATTTCATATAGGGCATGTAATAGCCTTATTTTTAAGAGCGTTTATTAAACATTAATTATATTCATTAAACTAATTATGCTCCGAAAACTCTTATTTTATTTGAGTCGTGGAGTATTATTTTTATTTGTCGTGTTGTAATATATTTACTTATTTAATTTTATGAAATTATTATTATTTTATATGTTGAGTATTATATGTGCAACTAGTTAAGTTGTATTTTTCCCAAAATAGGATACCAAGTCGGTTTCGTAATTCCTATCTCTTTTACCTGATGTGGAAAGTAAACCCCCAAACCCCCCCTTTATTCTTGTCGGTTCATTTGGAGGGTACCTCACCCAAATTCTCTCTCTCTCTTCCTGTGAGAAACCCTAAAACCCCAGCCCAGTTTTCTCTCTTACCTGCGTCGTTGTCTCGCCGGCGCTTCCCCAAGCTCGCCAGAGCTTCATCTCGTTTCGCCGACGCTGCTGCCATCTTATCATCTCCCTCCCCTGCTCGCGTTTTCTTTCTCTCCTTCGTTGCTGCTGTTGTTGGTGGTGCTCCTCGACGGGGGTCACTGGTATTCTCTCCCTCCCTTCTTGTTGTTGCTGCGTCGTTGTCCTGTTCTTTAATCTCAGTCTCCTGCACTGCTTCGTGGTGCTGCCACCTCTGGTGGTGGCCGTGTGTTGGTGGTTGCAGAGCACCAAGCTATTTTCTTCTTTTCTTGTGTGTTGTAGTTGTTGTTGTTGTGGTAGTTGTTGTGTTACAGTTGTGTTGTTGTTGGTAATACTGATGTTGTTATTCTCAAAAGGAGGAATGTTGTTATTAAGTCTCTTATTTGTTTAGTTAAATTTTGTTAGTGTTTTGTTGGTGTCTTACTAACTGTTGCTAGTTGTGGATTTAAGGGTGGTAAACCCGGTTATAATCGTCTTCTAGTTGAGTACTAATTTCAGTTAGTGTTATATTGTTTTGGAAAAGAGTTGTGGGTTTATAGATTCTGATGTGAGTTAATATAATTTGTTAGTTATTGTTAGTATTGGTAATAGGTTTGATTGAAGTTATTGCAAAGTGAAGTTAGGAGTTATGGAATTGGTTTCATTAATTCCTACTTGTGGGATTTAATTCGATCATTATAGTAGGTTGTATTAAGAAAGGTTATTTAGATTAGTTTCTCATGTAGTGAGGAGTTCATTAATTATTGTTATTGTTTTGAGGTCGTTGTTGGAGTATGTATAAGGAGATAATATCTGAAGTTCGAGCTATAGTTGGTGATCCAGAATGTCGAATTATTGGGAATCATTTCAAGGTACACACATGTCCTTCCACCTTCGAACCTATATCCGTGTTTCATGTGATTTCATATGTTGAGATTAATAAGCCTTTTATATAAATACAGAATTATTCAAAGTGTTATTTGTGTGTTTACAAGAGTTGTTGACTACATATCTGGTTTTAAGCTATGAGCGAAAGCTAAATATGTAATGAGTTTTATTATGTGAAATCTTGATTATGGAGAACTGATTGGAGGTAGTTGAATCCTTCAAGACTATAAATGTGTGTTATTATTAAATCTACATGTTTTTCACATCGAATTTATAATAGATTTTCTTATGCCTAGTAAGTTTATTTTTTTTTTTTTATATGAAAGTGTAGCTATGAGAATTAAAGCAAGGATATGTATTATATCGAACTATATGAGTTGGTTTTACAACAAGTACTTTGTTTTACGAACTAAGCCGGAAAGTCGATTCGATATCTTTATGAACTCGCTTTCGATCTAAACTATAGTTATATTTGAAAGTTTCAGAGGGAAATAAAGGAATTTTGAGCAAAGATGTTGAGTTATAATTTCAGGTATAAGACAATTGTCAAAATATTTGCGATATAAGTTTTTTATGGAATTCTAAAAGTATAAAAGTCTCTCAAATTTGGGTCAATTTACTGAACACTATTTTCGGATTTAAGTTCGGAAACACGTAAGTCTAGTGAAACAAGTTATATGTTTACAGGATATCATTGATGAATTATGTTATATGGAGTTGGAATCTAAGTTAGAATGAGTTTGGTGTGAGATGGGTACTTGTGAAGTTTTGTTTAAGAAATACAATTGTCGTTTTGAGGGTATTATTAGAAGTAGGCAACTACCCTAAGATTTACTTATGACGTATAAACAAGGTTGAATGGTATCACTCGAAGATATCTCCGGAAATACTATGGAGCTTTGTTATATAAGAATGAAGGTCTATGATGTCATAATTGAAGGACAAAGTAATTGATGGGAGGTTGTAACTAAGAAATGAAGATGTTTTGTGATGGACGTAGATTTGATAGTTAGGGAATATTAAATTTGGATGTGAATTTCAAAGGTCAAGTATTGGTTTATGAGTTAACGGAGTTGTTACGAGAGGTTTGTGAGTTCAGAGGATGTGTAGGATTTGAGAGATGAATGTCGTATCAGTGAAATAAAGGATCCATATCTTGGTGGTGGTTTAGAGGAGTGTCGATTAGAGAGAGATAATTTACAATACTTATGTAATAAAAGATCATATCCGCAAAGGAGTCAAGTAAAATAGTTTGGAGCATAATCTCTTCTATTAGATGAGTAAGATTATATAAATGGAAGTTGGAAAAAAATATATAAATCTAGATACTAGAGAGTAATTAAAGTTATATAATGACAATACTAAGCGTATGGTGTTAAGACTAATATGAGCTTTCAGTACAAATACATGGGGGCGTATGGTTGTGAATTATAAATTTAAGAAGAATCAGGACAACGAGTTTGAGTATTGGAAACACTAAAGTTCAGATGGAAAATTGCATTGTAGAATATTTAATTATAACATGGAAATATGGAGTGAGATATTTTGACTTGCCATAGTAATTGTAGGTGATTTATGATAATGTAATAAGGTTATATTCTGGCAATGAGAGTTCATGTATTGGGGATAAGAAAACCTTTAAGGGGAAAATTCATATCATGAGAATTTTGGAATGCTATAGTTTAGATGCTATAAGTTAAAGACGGAAGTCCAAGTACAAAGAGAAACTATTGTGATGAAGGGAATTGCCAAAACGTGTTAGAGGATACCTTATAGTCTACAAGTAAAATATTACAGGTTATTTGTACGAGCTTAGAATTGGGTCTCGATAATAGTTAATTATCTTGTAAGTCTTTAAGAAACATATTTTACATTTTGATTATGTTATGGGTTCGATTGCGGAAAGACACTTGATTTCGAATACGTTTTATGTATATTACATCCTTTAAAAAAATATTTAAGGTAAGTAAGATTATTTTGAGATTCGAGTTTGTGTTATAAGAGATTATTTTTAGGTATTTTGGATATGTTAATTACATTTCAACTCTGTTTTGTTTTATATTAATTTACGATCGGAAGTTTTAGTCGTTGATACACTTTCGAATAAAATACGCGATACGAATTGAGAACAAGAGTATAAGTTTTGAAAAATATAAATTTGTGTTATTGAGAAAATAAGGATTATGATATAGTTATTGTTTTATAGGGAAAGTAAACAACATTTGTGGAGCGACTTGCTCAATATCTGTTATAGAGCGGGTATTGCTCCGTTGAGTAGCCATGATCTAAAAGTGCTTGAGGTTAAGTTTTGGAAATTCCTAATTCGAAGTACCGAGCAGGAAGTTATGTTCATTTTAACTTCAATGTTTTTGTTGCAATTATTTTGACAAAAGTTTCACATGTTCAAGTTAACTAACCCTTTAATAAAGTTTAAATGAGCCCACTAAGTGCCTATATGACTTTTACAAACAGTAAAGAATTGATTATTTCCTTATATCTTTATACCTAACTAATTTGTGAAATTGTTCACGTAAAACAAAAGATTTCAAAAGAAGATTCAAGTCTTGCAATGATTAGCGATACTATAGTAGTGTGATTCTTTTTCCTCTCTATGGATGAATATGTTTTCTTGGGAACATGTGTGGTATAGATAAACTGTGCATTTAAACTATTTATGTAAATAAACTATGGATGCAAGTGGGTAAAGGCCGATACCAAATAAGGTACGGTATGAACAACAACCCTTGGAGGATGGGTGATCTCCTTCCGAACCCTTGCTGGGTGGGTGAAGTCCAGCAGATATTAAAAATGGGACATGTCCTGGTTAAGGCTTGCAAGCATAAATATTTAAAACGGTGGGGTGACGACCTCCATTAGCTTAGAGACAGTCGGTTCCTTGTGTAAGGGGCCCCTCTCTATTCGTGTTCGCTTTACCCAAGTAATCAAACGCTATAGACCTAAAGTGTTTTGAATGATCTAAGTGGTGATCTTCATGATATAAATTCTTTCTTTAATGCGATTGTGCAAGGATAGTAATCCTGAAATTATAAGAAAGCACCCTACTTGTGAAGCATACTGAATTCTAGCATGAATTGAACATGAATGGTCTTAAGCCACCAAAAATGAGGTTTTGGGATGAGCTTATGTATTCAACTATTGTTGAACTTTGTCCTTACAGCAAGAAACTTATTATATGTAGTAGATGTATGAGCACTCTTTATCTGACTTTCTAGTTAAGGATTTCTGGTGTCGTAATAAAAACATTTCTAACTATTTGATTTTAAATATTTTGAATTTTGGAGTTGTTCCACTTGATGAGTAATAAACCGCACAACTATATTTTAAGCCACTAAAATGAATTTCTGGTTGGACAGTGTGTGTACTCAGTTTTTCTGATTTTGTTCTTGGAACCTGTTCTGGTGGGGGCAGAGTCCATTGTTAGTGATTTTGCAGGATTGATGTCGAGGACTTGGAATGTGATTATTGATCAAAAAGAAGATTTTCATATTATGAAATGGTGGGCTGAGGTTGTAGATAGATGCCTTATTTGGAAGTATTCGTAATTTGTTATTTGGTTTTTAAGTTATTCTGTTGTGGGCCCCTGACCCACAAATACAAGATCGTTTTTATAGGTTTTGTTTCCGCTGCGAATAAATGTAAATTCGAGGTTTGTTAAGTGTCAATTGTGTTTTGTGTATCTTAAGTGTGATTAGTTAGCAACTAGGAAGTGCGGGCTGTTACAGGTGGTATCAGAGCAACCTTGCGACCGTATGCCGAGTTGGCTACCTAGCAAGGGTAAAGATTCTTGGAATAGTTTGAAATCAATTTGGGTTATTAGTGATTTGAGAATCTGATGATTGGGAATTAGGAAAATAGAAGGTTGAGTATATAAGTATTTGCGCTTTTGCGTGTGCTATATGATTTCGTTTTTGTGAAGGTGCATTATCTTGTATTGTTAATGATGCTATGTATTTTGAGAAAATTGTATGATTTCTTAAGTAAATTAATTTCAAACGTCTGCAAATGAGACGATTGGAATCCTATGCCGAATATTTTGCCCCTTTTGTTTTCCTTGCTCCTCGATTTTAATATTGAGTTGAAGTGGAGATACAAAAGCTGATGGTAGAATTGAGGTTTGGATGCCTAATATCATATGAGCTTGAGATTTTTGCTTTCATGTTTTGAGGACAAAACTTTTAATAAGGGTGGTAGTATGTAATAGCCTTATTTTTAAGAGCGTTTATTAAACATTAATTATATTCATTAAACTAATTATGCTCCGAAAACTCTTATTTTATTTGAGTCGTGAAGTATTATTTTTATTTGTCGTGTTGTAATATATTTATTTATTTAATTTTATGAAATTATTATTATTTTATATGTTGAGTTTTATATGTGCAACTAGTTGAGTTGTATTTTGCCCAAAATAGGATACCAACTCGGTTTCCTAATTCCTATCTCTTTACCTGATGTGGAAAGTAAACCCCCAAACCCCCCCTTTATTCTTGTCGGTTCATTTGGAGGGTACCTCACCCAAATTCTCTATCTCTTTTCCTGTGAGAAACCCTAAAACCCCAACCCAGTTTTCTCTCTTCCCTGTGTCGTTGTCCGTCGGCGCTTCCCCAAGCTCGCCGGAGCTTCATCTCGTTTCGCCGACGCTGCTGCCATCTTATCATCTCCCTCTCCTGCTCGCGTTTTCTCTCTCTCCTTCGCTGCTGCTGTTGTTGGTGGTGCTCCTCGACGGGGGTCACTGGTATTCTCTCCCTCCCTTCTTTTTGTTGCTGCGTTGTTGTCCTGTTCTTTTATCTCAGTCTCCTGCACTGCTTCGTGGTGCTACCACCTCTGGTGGTGGCTGTGTGTTGGTGGTTGCGGAGCACCAAGCTATTTTCTTCTTTTCTTGTGTGTTGTAGTTGTTGTTGTTGTTGTGGTAGTTGTTGTGTTACAGTTGTGTTGTTGTTGGTAATACTGATGTTGTTATTCTCAAAAGGAGGAATGTTGTTATTAAGTCTCTTATTTGTTTAGTTAAATTTTGTTAGTTGAGTTTGGATGATTTAGTTCAGTAATTTAGAGTTGTTGTCGTGAAATTGTGATTACAGTTGAATGGTTCTATGTTGATTGTGATTAATTAAATATGGTGTTATCAAACTATATTTATTACTAGAAAAGTGGAATCATTGGAGTAACTTGTTAGTGTTTTGTTGGTGTCTTACTAACAGTTGCTAGTTGTGGATTTAAGGGTGGTAAACCCGGTTAGAATCGTCTTCTAGTTGAGTACTAATTTCAGTTAGTGTTATATTGTTTTGGAAAAGAGTTGTGGGTTTATTGATTCTGATGTGAGTTAATATAATTTGTTAGCTATTGTTAGTATTGGTAATAGGTTTGATTGAAGTTATTGCAAAGTGAAATTAGGAGTTATGGAATTGGTTTCATTAATTCCTACTTGTGGGATTTAATTCGATCATTATAGTAGGTTGTATTAAGAAAGGTTATTTAGATTAGTTTCTCATGTAGTGAGGAGTTTACTAATTATTGTTATTGTTTTGAGGTCGTTGTTGGAGTATGTATAAGGAGATAATATCTGAAGTTCGAGCTATAGTTGGTGATCCAGAATGTCGAATTATTGGGAATCATTTCAAGGTACACACATGTCCTTCCACCTTCGAACCTATATCCGTGTTTCATGTGATTTCATATGTTGAGATTAATAAGCCTTTTATATAAATACAGAATTATTCAAAGTGTTATTTGTGTGTTTACAAGAGTTGTTGACTACATATCTGGTTTTAAGCTATGAGCGAAAGCTAAATATGTAATGAGTTTTATTATGTGAAATCTTGATTATGGAGAACTGATTGGAGGTAGTTGAATCCTTCAAGACTATAAATGTGTGTTATTATTAAATCTACATGTTTTCCACATCGAATTTATAATAGATTTTCTTATGCCTAGTAAATTTTTTTTTTTATATGAAAGTGTAGCTGTGAGAATTAAAGCAAGGATATGTATTATATCGAACTATATGAGTTGGTTTTACAACAAGTACTCCGTTTTACGAACTAAGCCGGAATGTCGATTTGATATCTTTATAAACTCGCTTTCGATCTAAACTATGGTTATATTTGAAAGTTTCAGAGGGAGATAAAGGAATTTTGAGCAAAGATGTTGAGTTATAATTTCAGGTATAAGACAATTGTCAAAATATTTGCGATATAAGTTTTATATGGAATTCTAAAAGTATAAAAGTCTCTCAAATTTGGGTCAATTTACTGAACATTATTTTCGGTTTTAAGTTCGGAAACACGTAAGTCTAGTGAAACAAGTTATATCTTAATAGGATATCATTGATGAATTATGTTATATGGAGTTGGAATCTAAGTTAGAATGAGTTTGGTGTGAGATGGGTACTTGTGAAGTTTTGTTTAAGAAATACAATTGTCGTTTTGAGGGTATTATTAGAAGTAGGCAACTACCCTAAAATTTACTTATGACGTATAAACAAGGTTGAATGGTATCACCCGAAGATATCTCCGGAAATACTATGGAGCTCGGTTATATAAGAATGAAGGTCTATGATGTCATAATTGAAGGACAAAGTAATTGTTGGGAGGTTGTAACTAAGAAATGAAGATGTTTTGTGATGGACGTAGATTTGATAGTTAGGGAATATTAAATTTGGATGTGAATTTCAAAGGTCAAGTATTGGTTTATGAGTTAATGGAGTTGTTACGAGAGGTTTGTGAGTTCAGAGGATGTATAGGATTTGAGAGATGAATGTCGTATCAGTGAAATAAGGGATCCATATCTTAGTGGTGGTTTAGAGCAGTATCGATTAGAGAGAGATAATTTACAATACTTATGTAATAAAAGATCATATCCGCAAAGGGGTCAAGTAAAAGAGTTTGGAGCATAATTTCTTCTATTAGATGAGTAAGATTATATAAATGGAAGTTGGAAAAAAATATATAAATCTAGATACTAGAGAGTAATTAAAGTTATATAATGACAATACTAAGCGTATGGTGTTAAGACTAATATGAGCTTTCAGTACAAATACATGGGGGCGTATGGTTGTGAATTATAAATTTAAGAAGAATCAGGACAACGAGTTTGAGTATTGGAAATACTAAAGTTCAGATGGAAAATTGCATTGTAGAATATTCAATTATAACATGGAAATATGGAGTGAGATATTTTGACTTGCCATAGTAATTGTAGGTGATTTATGATAATGTAATAAGGTTATATTCTGGCAATGAGAGTTCATGTATTGGGGATAAGAAAACCTTTAAGGGGAAAATTCATATCATGTGAATTTTGGAATGCTATAGTTTAGATGCGCTATAAGTTAAAGACGGAAGTCCAAGTACAAAGAGAAACTATTGTGATGAAGGGAATTGCCAAAACGTGTTAGAGGATACCTTATAGTCTACAAGACAAATATTATAGGTTATTTGTACGAGCTTAGAATTGGGTCTCGATAATAGTTAATTATCTTATAAGTCTTTAAGAAACATATTTTACATTTTGATTATGTTATGGGTTCGATTGCGGAAAGACACTTGATTTCGAATACGTTTTATGTATATTACTTCCTTTTAAAAAAATATTTAAGGTAAGTAAGATTATTTTGAGATTCGAGTTTGTGTTATAAAAGATTATTTTCAGGTATTTTGGATATGTTAATTACATTTCAACTCTGTTTTGTTTTAACTTAATTTACGGTCGGAAGTTTTAGTCGTTGATACACTTTTGAATAAAATACGCGATACGAATTGAGAACAAGAGTATAAGTTTTGAAAAATATAAATTTGTGTTATTGAGAAAATAAGGATTATGATATAGTTATTGTTTTATGGGGAAAGTAAACAACATTTGTGGAGCGAGTTGCTCAATATGTGTTATATAGCGGGTATTGCTCCTTTGAGTAGTCATGATCTAAAAGTGCTTGAGGTTAAGTTTTGGAAATTCCTAATTCGAAGTACCGAGCAGGAGGTTATGTTCATTTTAAGTTCAATGTTTTTGTTGCAATTATTTTGACAAAAGTTTCACATGTTCAAGTTAACTAACCCTTTAATAAAGTTTAAATGAGCCCACTAAGTGCCTATATGACTTTTACAAACAGTAAAGAATTGATTATTTCCTTATATTTTTTATACCTAACTAATATGTGAAATTGTTAACGTAAAACAAAAGATTTCAAAAGAAGATTCAAGTCTTGCAATGATTAGCGATACGATAGTAGTGTGATTCTTTTTCCTCTCTATGCATGAATATGTTTTCTTTGGAACATGTGTGGTATTGATAAACTGTGCATTTAAACTATTTATGTAAATAAACTATGGATACAAGTGGGTAAACACCGATACCAAATAAGGTACGGTATGAAAAACAACCTTTGGAGGATGGGTGATCTCCTTCCGAACCCTCGCTGGGTGGGTTAAGTCCAGCAGATATTAAAAATGGGACATGTCTTGGTTAAGGCTTGCAAGCATAAATATTTAAAACGGTGGGGTGACGACCTCCATTAGCTTAGAGACAGTCGGTTTCTTGTGTAAGGGGCCCCTCTCTATTCGTGTTCGCTTTACCCAAGTAATCAAACGCTATAGACCTAAAGTGTTTTGAATGATCTAAGTGGTGATCTTCATGATATAAATTCTTTCTTTAATGCGATTGTGCAAGGATAGTAATCCTGAAATTATAAGAAAGCACCCTACATTTGAAGCATACTGAATTCTAGCATGAATTGAACATGAATGGTCTTAAGCCACCAAAAATGAGGTTTTGGGATGAGCTTATGTATTCAATTGTTGTTGAACTTTGTCCTTATGGCAAGAAACTTATTATATGTAGTAGATGTATGAGCACTCTTTATCTGACTTTCTAGTTAGGGATTTCTGGTGTCGTAATAAAAACATTTCTAACTATATGATTTTAAATATTTTGAATTTTGGAGTTGTTCCACTTGATGAGTAATAAACCACACAACTATATTTTAAGCCACTAAAATGAATTTCTGGTTGGATAGTGTGTGTACTCAGTTTTTCTGATTTTTATGTTTTGGTACCTGTCATGGTGGGGGCAGAGTCCATTATTAGTGATTTTGCAGGATTGATGTCGAGGACTTGGAATGTGATTATTGATCAAAAAGAAGATTTTCATATTATGAAATGGTGGGCTGAGGTTATAGATAGATGCCTTGTTTGGAAGTATTCGTAATTTGTTATTTGGTTTTCGAGTTATTCTGTTGTGGGCCCCTGACCCACAAATACAAGATCGTTTTTATAGGTTTTGTTTCCGCTGCGAATAAATGTAAATTCGAGGTTTTTTAAGTGTTAATTGTGTTTTGTGTATCTTAACTGTGATTAGTTAGCAACTAGGATGTGCGGGTTGTTACAGGGCATGGTACCTGTTGTAGCCTAACATCTACGGCTCTCTTAATGACACGTGGGCTCATTAGAGCCGTACACGTGTCACCCTATTTACAATTAAAAGAAGGCTTAATCTCTGGGCTATACTTAGTTGGGGTAAAAGGATTGAATTTATGGCCCAACAGTCAGAATCCAGCACTGCCAGGTGCTGAAGGAGAGTGGTTAATAAACTTTCACCAGTCCTGGTCTGCCACGTGTCATGATCAGATTCCTCAGCCAATCAGAAGCCACAATTCTAGGGCAGATTTTAAGGATAGCTGTCAACTTGCTATCACTATAAATACCCCTGAAATCAGGAGAAACATTCATTCAAGGCAAACAGTGTAAAGTTACTCTGATAAAATAATCTCTCACTTTCTCTCTCTATCTCTACTTTCTCTCACTACTCCTGATATTTGACTTAAGCATCGGAGGGGGAACCACCACGCAAACCTCCAGGGTGGGTACCTTTTTGCAGGTTCGGGAGCAGAGCCCAGACAAAGGACTAAGCGGATTTAGACATCGTTGCACAAGTCTCCAGCTGAAGAACACTCAAGATACTAATTTACTTGCTCGACAAGGAAGATAAGCCTACAGCTTACTTGTTGGACAAGTGGATAAAACATTTGGCGCCGTCTGTGGGGAGACACAACGATGACTGATTGTCAATCATCCAACATTGCCAGGAATCGAAGCCTTCAAGTTAATGTCGAAGATACGGTGGAGCATGAAAGACCACCTCGAGGAAGAGATAGACCTCCATCCATCGTCAATGTTCCTGGACCAAGCCAGCAACCGGTCATCCAGGTGAATCTAGATCGTCCAGTGACTGCCGCCCACCTGGAGAATGTCCTGAATGACTTTCAGATTAAGATGGCAGCGGTCGTCAAGGAACAGATTAAAAGCAATATGCTGTTTTTTCATCATAACCCGGAGCCAGCTGCTAACAACCCACTTCCTCCTAGGAGACGTTCCCAAGCAGATCGACCAGGCCCTAGTCGACCTGTTTGTCAGGAACCCTCTAGGAGGACGGT
Source organism: Beta lomatogona (assembly GCA_947646795.1). Classification (NCBI taxonomy): domain Eukaryota; kingdom Viridiplantae; phylum Streptophyta; class Magnoliopsida; order Caryophyllales; family Amaranthaceae; genus Beta; species Beta lomatogona. The sequence continues at coordinate 415,974 of CANSNZ010001365.1, read as the reverse complement.
AAGAGGAAAGCAGCTAGAGGATAATGATCAGAGAAGAGAGATGGACTAGAACCTGGTGGTGAGGACCCAGGACCATGTTCGTCCAAGCGGGCACCGAATGGAAACAGATGCCAGAGAATATCTAGAAGCAAAGAAAGCTGTTGAATTACGACGATCAGCGACAGGATCTACACCATACCTGAGAGACCCTCCTTTGAGGTTGTCGTCCAGAGGGGAGGGACGAAGTTTAAGTCACTCTCTTGTTCATACACGACAGGAGAAGACGGTGGCTCAGCCCATGGTCTATAGGCGTCTAGTGCCTGCAAACACGTCGTCTGATCCGGTGTTGAAGGAATATCGTAAGGAGTACATACCCATTAAGGGACAGATGAGAGCCCTCCGGATTAACTGGCCCATTCCATTCTCGGCCAGGATAATGGAGGCGCCCCCCTTCCCAAAGGTTAAACTCCCTACTATAGAACCTTTTGATGGAACAACAGATCCCGATGATCATTTATCTGCTTACAAACATCAGATGTACGTCCAAGGACTAGATGATGCTACTTGGTGCAAGAACTTCCCAGCAACCTTGAAGGGAGTTGCTCAAAAATGGTTTAACGATCTTCCCCCCAATCCAGTCAACAATTTTATTGAACTCAGTTTCTTATTCACTAGTCACTTTGTTGCCAACAAGCAAGAGCAGAAAACAAGCATGCACCTAGGCAAGGTCGTCCAGGGACCTAAAGAGGCTCTTAGAAGTTTCGTTAAGAGATTCAACCTAGAAGCCCTTCAGATCCAAGATCTTAATGCTGGAGTGGCTTTCGACGCCTTCATCAGGGGTCTAAGGCCAGGAAGTTTCAAGTTTGATCTTGTCAAAAAGAAAATCTCCGCTCTTGCTGAGGCTTTGAGGGAAGCTGAAGCGTTTATCCACGCTATCGAAGTGTGTGATGAAGCAAAGCATCCCGAGTCTAAGAAGCCTGAAGAGGTTGCTCAGCCAAAGAAGAGCAACCCCAAGAAGGCCGAGACTTGGGCTATAACCTCCACCACCCCTTCGTCCAGAAGGAGCAAGAGAAAGGAGGCTGAGCCATCCTCATCCAATCCTATTGAGTTTAACAAGGACCAATACTCCATTCTCATGGAGATTAAGGACCAATATGAGTTGAAGGCCCCAGCGGAGATGAAAACCCCTTATAGAAATAGGGATAAGAGCAAGTATTGCCACTTCCACAAGGATTGCGGTCACGAAACTAATGAATGTAAGCACCTTAAGAAGGCTTTGGAGGAACTAGCTCGAAAGGGAAAAATGAACTCCAATATGCCTCAAGGGGGAAGGAAGTTTCAGAAGAAAGATGATTGGCATATTGGGAAAAAGGAGAGTGCCAGCACAGACGAAGATGTTGTTCTTGTAATCTCAGGAGGGTTTGCTGCCGGAGGACCAACCAATAGAGGACACAAAAACTTCCTTAGGGAGCTTGGCCAAGTTTTGTTAGCTGATCAGACAAAGGCTGAGCCCTTCCCAAGGGTGGTAGTTAGTGAGCAAGATCGGGGCAGGTTGAGGACTCACCATGATGATGCTTTGGTTGTAGAAATGAAAACCGCAAACTTAAGAGTAAGAAGGATTCTGATCGACACCGGAAGCTCGACGGATATCATTAGTGCTGATTGCTTGTCCAGACTAAAGTTTAATGAGAAGAACTTAGTTCCCGTTCATCATAGGGTTTGGGGGAGGAGTCATCCATCCAATGGGAACTGTTACTTTGCTCGTTCGAGTGGGAGAAAATGATGCACCTAGAACTTTGTTTATCAAGTTCTTGGTGGTCCGAGATTTGACAGCCTACAATGTCATTCTTGGACGACCAACTCTGAATCATGTCAAAGCAGTAATAGTAACTCATCTGATGTTGATGAAGTATGAGTGTGATGATGGCCAGATTGGCTCATTATATGGAGACCAGCAGGTGGCTAGGGAGTGTTATTTGACTACCCTCTAGCCGTCATCATGGAAGACAGGCAATGAAGATCAGACGAAGGTTGCTGGCGAAAGGAAAACGTCTGAAATAGAGAAAGATCAGACGAAGGTGGCAAGCGAGAGGAAAACGCATGGGATTGTCAAGGACCAAGTCGCCTCGTTAAAGATGGCCATTGAGAGCCCTCAGACGCCTCTCGCTCCCTCAAGGAAGGCGTCTGAGCATCTCCCCAGCAAGAAGAGAAAATATGAAATCATCAAGGAAGAACCTCCCTCGTCGGAAGAAGTCATGGCCATCATGGGGCCGGGCAAGAGAACGTCCGTAACCGGTGGAAGCCCCCCGAATAGGTACGTCCGGATGAAGCTCGTCCGAAAAGGACCCTCAAAATTGGATCTTCACTCAGTCCTGATATGAAGGGTCATCTAATCCACTTGCTGAAAGAATTTCAAGATGTGTTTGCCTATTGCGTTGAAGAGATGCCTGGAATTGATCCGGAGGTAGCCGTCCATCGGTTGAATGTTGATCCCAATTTGAAACCCGTTCGTCAGAAGAAAAGGCACTTAGGACCGGCCAGAAACCAGGCGGTCGACCAAGAAGTTCAGAAGTTGTTGGAATCCAAATTCATCAAAGAAACCTATTATCCAGACTGGATAGCAAATGTGGTCATGGTGCCAAAGCTCAATGGCACATGGAGGATGTGTGTGGACTACACTGACCTCAACAAGGCTTGTCCTAAGGACAGTTTCCCTTTGCCTAGTTGGATCGTCTGGTAGACTCCACAGCCGGCCATGCTTTGCTGAGCTTCATGGACGCCTATTCAGGTTTTCATCAAATCCCGATGTGGCCAGAGGATCACGACAAAACGTCCTTCATTACTGAAAAAGGATTGTATGGCTGGTTGACGATGCCATTCGGCATGCGCAATGCCCCAAACACTTTTCAAAGATTGATCAATACCGTTTTTCAGCCACAGTTGGGAAGAAACATGGAGGCATATATTGACGATATGATAGTCAAGAGCCGTCAAGAAGAAAGTCATGTTGGTGATTTGAGAGAAACTTTTGAAACTCTCAGGAAATACAAGTTAAAGCTGAACCCCAGCAAAGGTGTCTTTAGGGTCTTGTCAGGGAAGTTCTTAGGTTTCTTGGTGGACCAAAGGGGAATAGAAGCCAACCCTGAAAAGATTCAAGCTATTTTAGACATGAAGTCTCCTTCGAAGGTAAAAGAAGTACATAGACTGACGAGTTGCTTAGCTGCCCTTGGACGTTTCTTGTCTAAGTCAGGCGACAAGTGCCATCACTTCTTTGCCACGATCAAGAAAAAGGCCAAGTTCGAATGGACAGCAGAGGCAGAGCAAGCCCTTCAGCACGTCAAAGATCACCTTCGGCAGCTGCCTAGGTTGGTCAGTCCAGCCGAGGGGGAAAAACTGTTTGTGTACTTGGCTGTGTCCGCTCAAGCTGTGAGTGTCGTCCTGCTGGTTGAAAGAGAGTCCGTCCAAGTTCCCATATACTTTGTGAGTCATGTGCTCAAAGATGCGTAAAATAGGTATACTCCAGTTGAGAAGTTTGGATTGGCCCTAGTCATGGCCAGCAGAAAGTTGAGGCCTTATTTCTTGGCGCACAATATAATCGTCCACTGATCAGCCTTTGAAGCAAGTTCTACAGAAGAAGGAAGCTGCTGGGCGGATGCTAAAATGGGCGGTTGAGCTTAACATGTTTGATATATCATTTGAACCAAGGAAAGCCATTAAGGGGCAAGCCTTGGCAGATTTTATAGTTGAGCTTACTCGGCCAACCATAGAGCCAATATCTGATCCAGCTAGAGGAAGGAAGCATTGGACGCTCATGGTTGATGGATCGTCCACAGTCAATGGATGTGGGGCAGGAATCATTTGTCAATCTCCCGAAGGGGACAAGTTTGAATATGCATTAAGATTCCAATTCAAAGCATCCAATAACGAAGCTGAATATGAAGCACTCTTAGTGGAATCAAAATGTGCAAGGCGGCTAGAGCTGTTGAGATTGAGGCCAAATCGGACTCCCTCTTAGTCGTCAGTCAGGTCAATGGAGATTTTGAATGCAAAGAAGCATCAATGAGCAAATACATGCGACTGATCAAGGATGAGATAGAGCCATTAAAACGATTTGTTCTCGACCAAGTACCAAGGTTAGAAAATCATCAAGCAGATGCTCTCTCAAAATTGGTTAGCTCGGCTGAAGGTGATGTGCCAAGAACAGCTTTTTGGGAAGTCAAACCCAAAAAGAGCATTGACCAAGAGCATATTATGTTTCTTAGCCGAGGAGCAGTCTGGATGGAGCCTATCATAGAATACAAGAAGACGGGACGATTGCCTTCTGACCCTGTAGAGGCTAAGTATGTGAAGGCTAGAGACAAGTGGTTTGAACTATGGGATGAGACACTCTACAAGAAGTCATTCAATCGCCCTCTTCTCAAGTTCATCACCAGAGAAGATGGTCTAGAGGTTCTAAAAGAACTCCATGCGGGAGCTTGTGCTTCTCACATTGGGGGAAGAGCTTTAGGAGAGAAGGCTTTAAGGACGGGGTACTACAGGCCTACCTTAAAGGAGGATGCCCTAGTCCATGCAAAGAAGTGTGACAGTTGTCTGAAGCATGGAAATGTGCATCAGAAACCGTCTAACTACTTAACTCCCATCTTGTTCCCTCTGCCTTTTGCCAAATGGGGCATGGATATTCTAGGACCTTTCCCTGTGGCCGCTGGGCAAAAGAAGTTTGTGATAGTGGCAGTTGACTACTTCACTAAATGGATAGAGGCAGAAGCCATGCGAGGAATAACAACAAACGATGTCAAGGGCTTCATTTGGAAAAACATTATAACTCGTTTTGGCATGCCACAGTCCATCGTCTTTGATAATGGGCCACAGTTTGAAACGCCTAAACTGAAGGAATGGTTGGCGGAAAGAGAAATAAAAGCTCACTTCACTGCAGTCGCCCACCCACAAGCCAATGGGCAAGTAGAGTCCTTCAACAAGATTCTATCAAATGGAATCAAAAGGAAGCTGGAGAACGCCAAGGGGCAATGGGTTGAAGAGCTGCAGTTGGTGTTATGGTCCATCAGAACAACCACCAAAAACTCTACAGGGGAGACGCCCTTCATGTTAGTATACGGCACTGAAGCCGTCTTGCCCATTGAGATTGAAGAACCCACCCTGCGAGTCATGTTGTACACAGAAGATGCCAACTGGGCTGCATTACGCACGGCTTTGGACCAAGTGCCAGAAGTTAGGGGCAATGCCTTGCTAAGAATGCAATTGTACAAACTGCGAATGGCTCGGGAGTTTAACAAAAGAGTTGTTAGACGACCGCTCAAGGTGGGGGATCTTGTTCTAAGAAAGATGGAAGCGGCTGGACGAGCTAAAGAGTTAGGGAAGCTAACACCTAATTGGAAAGGACCTTATCTGATTATCCAAGAGCTACGCAGTGGGACTTTTCGTCTCCAAGATCTAGATGGACGACCTATACAGCGTACTTGGAATTTAGATAATTTGAAGAAGTACCACGTCTAGCTCAGTTCACTGTCAGATACCTATAAGGTAGTTTGTAGTTACTCCAAAGTGCCACGGCACATGTTAGGAAGAAGAATTGTATACATGCATCTTGGCATTTAGTCAAGCAAAATCCATATAATACAATTCCTACTTTCTTATTTCTTTGTTTATTTTCACCAAGTTAATTCACTTTGGGGCATTAAATCAGTTACTCGTCGAAAAGTGACAATAACTTGGACAAAAATACAAACAATAATAGAACGTCACAATTACTCACTTCTATGCCGAACATCACTCCCTCGAAGAGACCGGCTAAAAATATAACACATACATGGCCGTCTAACTGACAAAATCTTTAGTAAGAGTAACGTCAAAGTCTCTAAGAGAAAGCTGGCCTGAAATAAGACCTTAGTAAAGGATACTTACTTTCAAAAGCACGGATAGCTAAGTAGTCCAGACCCTAGTAAGGGATCACTACTTAATGACGAGTGTTGCTCCCTCAAGGAAGCCGGCTAAAACATGCTTTGAACATGTATCTCAAGCTTGTCCATCAACTTCAGCAGGCTCGACTAAGGATGGCGGCTCTCCTTCTTGGAATTTGGCTCGCCCACCATGTACGGTTGAGCTAAGCCCAAGAAAGGGGGGATGATAAAAGCCTATAGGACGAGCTAAGGAGAAAAGGTCGTCCACAAAACCAAGATCTAGCCAATAGATGCATTTGTGATGGTTTGATAGTGCAGGACGAATGTTGGTAGCTCGAGTAAAACGGCTTGAACGTGGTTCGTCCACAAATCAAACGGGCATTGGTCGTCTTCCCTCTTTGGGTAAGACTCGTCTAATTAAGCAGATTGTCCAAAAATCCCGGACGAATATCAACAAATACTTAGATATATCATCAAATAACTTGTAATCGTCCAAGGGCAAGGATGGCAATCTTCTCGTATGTGCATTTTGCAAACCGTCACAGACGAGTCCCTTTTGGTACTTGGCAGCATTTTGCGCAGATTCTCGATCGTCCAAGGGCAAGGAACAGGTTTTACAAGATTGTATTATTCAGATAAGGCAGATCGTCCAATAGTTCAGGACGAGTCTATTCTGGTACTTGGAGACAATTTTTAAAGATTAAAAATCGTCTAAAGGCAAGCACGCTGCTCTTTCATTAAACAGCTGGGCTGGACGTCCAACGATCATGACGAAGTTAAGGTTATACTTGGTAAAATTGGAATTTACGAAAATAAGAGAAGCAATTGGCAAAAAGTTCTTCATATATATCAATAGCAAAGATTTACAATTCAAGACTGTTGAAGGGCTAAGACTACAACGGCAGACAAGCCAAGAAACTTAGAAAAATAAACCTAAAACTAGGCTTCATCTTCAGCGCGAGTTTCTTGGTCGTCCTCAGGCTTCTCATCCTCGGCTTTGTCCTCGGGCTTCTCATCCTCGGCTGTAGCCTCGTCGCCGGACTCTAAAAACTCCGGAGGTTCCTCGGCACACACATAGCCCGATGAACACTCTGTTGATATTCCAGACGACGGACAAAGCTAGGGACCTCATCAGCCTCAGCCAGCATCTCGAAGGCCTTGACGGCCCAGTCTTTAGACGTTTCGATGACTTGCTCCAACCCTTCCTTGGCATCGTCGAAGGCCTTGGCCGCCTGACCTTCCAGACGGGCAGTCTTCGCCCTTAGGAGAATATTCTCCCTCCTCAGCTGGACAACGGCAAGAAGAGCAGCATCTCTTTCACCCTTTAGATCAGTAGAGAGAGTATCTATGATCATCTTCAGACGGTCCTGCTCCTTGTACAGATCGTTGATGGTAACAAGATATTTCTTGTTCTTGGATTCCAGGTCTGCTGATCTCTTCTCCAAGGCGTCCAGTGACTGACGATGGAGGGTATTAGCCATCTCAATGTCATGGATGGCCTTGTCGCCTGCCGTTGTAGCCAGGTGGACGAGCTGCTTATTCTCCTTTCTCAGCTCCCTGGCCCATTCTTCAGTATGCATGCTGCGAGCAAAAAGCTGGAACAACGAAAATAAAACAAGTCATTAGACGAGTTACAAAAACACAGCAATTTTGTGCAAGTATAATACAGAACCGGCAAGAAATTATACCTCAGCAGCAAGTTGAGACATGTAGCCCACATGCCCGGCAGATGCTTCCTTTAACCCTTTGATATAGGATTTAGGGTAGCATTTGAAGAGCTCCTGCTTAAGCCGATCTTTTTCTCCCTTGGACATTTTGGCAAAAGCAGGAGAAGACTCCTCGTTGGAGTCTATGGTGGGAATAGCTGAGGGTAGAGCTGGGCCTTTGCCCTTATCTGAAAGAGGGGGAGAGTCAGTTATCTTGATGGGAAAGACGATGGCTTGTCTATTGGACGGACTCATAGACCGTCCGCCGACCCGCACCGTCCTAACTATATTTGGATAATACGACTCACCAAACGAAATAGATGCCGTCCTAACAGCTAACGGCATCTGAGGCACCAGCTTGGCTACCGAGCCGCTGAAGCCCGGGTAGTTCTCAGCCGCCGTCTCCGACTCTGGAATAACCAAAGCCAAGTACGACTCTGGTCTGACCTCAGCAGACTCCGCTGGCAAAGTGTCCAACTGACCAGCAGGATCAGCAATCGTTTCCTCCTCGGCAGGGGCAGCAGCCGAAAGCTCCCTTTTCAGGGCTTTGTCTTTTGGTGGTGGCATGCTTTTCTCCCCACCTCCACTAGCAGAAGTCGTCTTCTCTGGCCTCTTTCTTGTGAAGCCCTTAGGTTTTTTCGCGGGAGGCTGCTCCGCGGTCGCTGTAGGCCTCTTTTTGGACGAGGACGACTTTCCCAGGTGGAAGTTTGTTTGTAGGAGCATTTTTCTGCAAAAAATGAACAAGTTATCAAACTGGTCGTCCAAGGGACAAAAGTTATAATTCCTATTACAAGACTTCAGACGAAAATCACCGGAAGAAGGAAGGCGTCTTAAAATGAACACCTCCTCTCCTAAAGGAACCTCGTCTGAACAAATTTCTGAATACAGACGAAAATAATACAAAGAAGGAGGCCGTCCAAATGGAAGACGGGCTATAATTCAGACGATAATGACCCAAAGATGGTATCCGTCCAAGCATGGACGTTTTCCTTCTTCATGCTGACCTCGTCCAAGAAAAAAAAATAAAGTCTTGGACGAGTTCCAAAGGTACTCGTCCAAAGATATCCAAATCACAGACGAGTATGGCCCCAAGAAGGTGGCCGTCCAAGCTTGGACGCTTTCCTTCTTTGGGCTACCCTCGTCTAGAGAGAGTTTTGAGTGGCACTCGTCCAAAGACTATAAACTCTCAGACGAGGATGGCCCCAAGAAGGTGGCCGTCCAAGTTTGGACGTTCTCCTTCTTTGGGTGATTCTCGTCCAAAAGTTGGATGCCAATTCCAGACGAGCCAGAATGATCCTCATCAAAAAAAAAAAAAAAAAATTAAAAATAAAAATTACCAGCGTCTCAGCCCTCTTTTCGGCGCTGCTTTTGGCATACTCATTCCATAAGTTGTCTGTGAATTTTGACATACTTATGTCTCCCGTCCAAGAAGTTTTGAGACGTGTTCTGGCTGAATCTGCAGCAAGAAAACAAAAATGGGTTTGTCAAATGAATTATGGACGAAGAGTTTTACTTGGAGGATTTTAAATATATACCTTTATCATCGGCCAGCCGCAAGCCGGCGGCGACCAAGAAGTCGTCTTGGTAAAACATTTCTTTAAAGGGTATCCAGTTAGATGGCCCCTTAAAAGATCGTTGGTCGGGCCTGGAGTACTCCTTTATTCTAAAGTACTCCACTACTTCTTCGTCGAAATTATCCTCCAGGTCCAGCCAGGACTGCTTCCGTCCCGTATTCGTGACGGACCGATTGTAGAATCTATAGCCCTCAGTGGCAGAATCATTGGCCGCCTTTAAAAATATGAAATCGGCTTTCCAGTCATGCATCTTCGAAGGCTTCCCCCAAGCCGTCAGGAAGCCAGGACGGTTGCAGATGCTGAGACATGCCCCGTCCACGGCCCCAGGTACCTTGGCCGCATAATGGATGTGGGTAAAGGCTTGAAGGGAAAGGGTTAGGCCGCGTAGCTCACAAAGGGCAATGAACGTCAAGACTTTGTGCCAAGCGTTTGGGGCCAGCTGATTATGGCCGATGTGGTAGTATTGCAGCACTTGTTCTAAGAATTCATGGAGAGGAGACCTCAATCCCGCATCTAAGGCCAGTTTATAGACGGCGAAATGGTTCCTGGGAGCGCTCAGGATCGTCGCGTCTTTATTTGGGATGACAAAGGAGAAGCCCGTCATAGGCATATAAGACAATAAATAGTTAGGGTCTGGGCCGATTTTCTCTAACCATTTTCGGTTGACCAAAATGAAGCCGGGGTCAGAGAGGGGACCTAGACGCCTCCTAATTTCCGACGAGGTAGTCGAAGCCTCGTCTGACTCTTCGGCATTATCAGACTCGCTGACGTTATTACCTTCCCTAGTCTCCGCCATATCGATGTCTCTGCCAGAAGTACTGGCTTCAGGGTTTATTTCGGAGTGTTCAGCATTATAGTCAGAAGGAGGCCGGCCCAAAGGCTGAGCACTTTGGACATCTCTTGCCACATCGGGCACCCGTCTAGTAGATTCCTCCATATCTAAGCTACTTGACGGGATTATTGCTTTTCGTCTTAGACGGGCCGTTTGTTTGACGCGCGCCAGATTACCCTGCACAGGTAAAGACTGGGTCGTCTGACTTTCTCGGCCGAAACCATGAAAAAATATATACTCGGCCAGAAGAGGCCCAACTCTAGAATGTGCCGAAGAAGAAGTATCGGTTCTAGGGTCAAGGCAAGCTCTTGGTCGGCTAGGATTATTTGATAAAGAAGATTCCATTTTATTGATTTTCTAAGAAAAAATAAAGAATAAAGAAGAATGAAAAGAACAAAGAAACGATACCTGCTAAGAACGTCTGGATGATTCGGTGAAGAATGCTGAGGCTGGACGACCGCTCTCTCCCTAGAAAAATTCGCTCAAGGTGTGAAATGATTAAATGTCCTCACACCAAGAGTATTTATAGGGGGGGTAAAAAACTTGTGGAGCCGGTCAGAAATGACCGAAGGAAAGAAGGTAACGGTCGGTTATGACCGGTAAATCCTGGAAAGGGCGCGTCATTTCCTTCATTTTGAATACACTACCTTCTGTAAAACGGGCCTAAACCGTCAGATGAGCCAACAAAAAGCTACCTTGGGTAAAAGGGCATTAACCGTCAGATGGGCCAACAGTGAAAGCCCTTTTAGGGGCAAATGTTGTAGCCTAACATCTACGGCTCTCTTAACGACACGTGGGCTCATCAGAGCCGTACACGTGTCACCCTATTTAAAATGAAAAGAAGGATTAATCTCTGGGCTATACTTAGTTGGGGTAAAAGGATTGAATTTCTGGCCCAACAGTCAGAATCCAAAGATCGCCAGTGTGGTCAAGGAGAGTGGTTAATAGACTTTCACCAGTCCTGGTCTGCCACGTGTCATGATCAGATTCCTCAGCCAATCAGAAGCCACTATTCTAGGGCAGATTTTAAGGATAGCTGTCAACTTGCTATCACTATAAATACCCCTGAAATCAGGAGAAACATTCATTCAAGGCAAACAGCGTAAAGTTACTCTGATAAAATACTCTCTCACTTTCTCTCTCTATCTCTACTTTCTCTCACTACTCCTGATATCTGACTTAAGCATCGGAGAGGGAACCACCACCCAAACCTCCAGGGTGGGTCCCTTTTTGCAGGTTCGGGAGCAGAGCCCAGACCAAGGACTAAGCGGATTCAGACATCGTTGCACAAGTCTCCAACTGAAGAACACTCAAGATACTAATTTACTTGCTCGACAAGGAAGCTAAGCCTACAGCTTACTTGTTGGACAAGTGGATAAAACAGTAACTATTTATACTTGATATTGAAACAATTTAATTTTTTTTTATTAAAAAAGAATCCGCAATTATTGGTACTCTTAGAGACATTTATAGAATAACTGTTAAATAAGATAATGAAATCATCATAAATAAGGGTTGGTTTTGCTTAATAACATAAATAACAAACTAATTGATTTACTAACAATTTAATTAGCAATAGTGGACTTATTAGAAAGATATTACTTTTGTAATATAATGAAATATGATATGATTGTATGACAATTAACATTCCCAAAATGAAACTTCAATTTTTTATTTTTTTTTTTGAAAAAAACATTATTAATATTTTAATTATAGAAAAATAATGATAGAAAGTTAATTTCTTAAATTAATGATATACATCTCACTCTATATTACTTAGCATGCGATTTATTGCACGATTTTTATTAACTTTATGGTCTCATTTCTTCTTCTTTTCTATCTAAATGGTACAACATTTCGAGTCTTAAAATAAGTGAAAATGCACCATTTAAATGTTGCCAATATAATAAAGGCCCTTAATTTATGTCATGCAATTTCGTTCAACAAATGGCAAAATCGATAATACAAATTAATACACACCAAATGATAATGAAGCCAAATAAAGCATTTATATTAATAACAAATAAATTTAAAAAATACAAATATTATTCTCTATTAACTTAAATGAAAAAAATACCCATACTAACTTATTCTTTCACACAATCTATTGTGAAAGTTTATTCCAATACACTCACACTGAAAAATAAATTACTAATAACTTTGTTATTTATCTATTACATGAATTGCAAAAAAAAAAATTAACTTCTCGATCACAATGGCAAGCTTCACATTTCAATAAATCATGATCGACCATAGGGGAATAATTGTCAATACCCTCCATGTTCTTCAATAGCATTATATGTTGCTCGTATATATCACATGTTATGATTGTGTTTGAGTCCACAATGATAATGTTCTTAATCCATATAGATCTCATCACATCTCTAAATATTTTCCTACATTCTATAACTCCTTTTTGACCAAGATAAGTCATAATGTTGACCATGTTCTTAAAACCCTTCTCTTTGCAATCTTTATCTTTACTGCATAGATATAGGTTGCCCAATACACAACTTGCGCAAATGTATCCTTCGAAGCATGCCTTCTCCAACATCTTCAGTCCAGTATGAAATTAATTATTTGTAAAAATGTGAACCTAAAAAGATTTAGAAAAACAAAAGTAAAGAACAACAATAACATATTTTTTTTTATTTATAATGAATAATGAATAATTTTAAATATCAAATTCAGTAAAATCACCAAGCCAAACTGAAAAAGAGCTTGAGGATTGTTGTACTCTAAACACTTGGCAAAAAATATATTAGCATTATGACAATCACGCCATGCTCTATGTATTAAGCCCTCTATTGATACACTTTGTATAACCATCCTTTGAGAACTAATTTCATTCAATGTTATGCAACTGTGAACAAAAAGTAAAATAAATCGCATGGATTGTCAAGAGCTAAACGTCGAATAATCTCCATAATTATTTCATTTGGAAGAATTAGCAAACTTTGTGTGCTTCTCGTTGATGATGCCTTCATTGTTTATTTAACTTAGAATTGTGTATATTTTTCTGGAATTAAGTATGACAAACTTTTGGTTCACTTATATAAACAAAAAAAGTGTATAATTGTCTAATTAACTCCTAAAATCATGTCTAACTTAGGTCATACGTATAGTCAATGTAGAAGGGCGAATTTTTTAAACCTTTCCTAAATATTTAAGATTTTCGAATTATGTAACCTATATAATTTTCGAATTCAGAGCCTTATTTAGTCCTAAAATTGTGGCAATCAAATAAATGATAGATATCTGATCATTTATGTATAAATTTAATCCTAAAATCGTGGCAATAATTTCATAATAAATCTAATAAAACCAATTGTTATAATGTATAATTTAAATTTTTTAAAGTCTTTGATATGTCGTAGTATATATAGATTAGAACTACCAAAGGTAATTAATTAAATTTTGTTTTTAAAAACCGTGGTGATTATGTGAATCCATAATTTAAGGACTATTGTTTATTTGTAAAAAATCCACATAATATATTATAAAATTTTATAAATATGAAACTATTTACTAATTGACAACCATTCACCAAAATATGAAAAAACATTTTAGAGTATTAAAAATAGAAACTAAACTTAACCAATTTGGCGTTCCATGCAACAAAAATATACTCTAAAATACTAACAAACAATATAATCTATTACATTAGTCATAACAAAAGATACAAATGAGATAATACCATGATAAACTCTAAGATAGTAAATGATATATGATTTCGACTAAAAATAAAAACAACTCAAATTAATACAAACTACAAACATAATATTTGTTAAGGATACAACACCATCTTCAAACATCACTTGTTCACTTCATCACTTAAATATTCAACAATATTCTTTGCTTCTTGCGAAGCAAGTTTAATTTGATTACGAAAATATATAATTTGACCGATGTAACCCATGGTCACTGTAGACACATAATCATGTCTCCCCATTTAAAGATCCCATGATAAAACATACTGCGGTCTTAATTGGTCCGACGCCGAGGCAGAGCAGTCTGAAAAGCCATTCAAAAATCATCTCGAAAAGTGTTAAAGTCCTATTTTAAAGTCCAATTAATTATTCATGATAATTAATTGTATTTTGACCCTAATCCTTTACAAAGCCCAATTAATTGTTTAATAAAAATTAATTAAATAAATAAATATTTTCAAAAGACATTTTTAAAATCATATTTTATCCCGTAAAATCAGATATATGTAGTTAAAAGATAAAAGAAAATCTTTAAAACGCGTATTTATCAAAAACTGCCAAAACATGTCAAAAACAAGGCGGTGCGCTGAGCGCACCAACGTGTGCTGAGCGCACAGACTTGCGCCGAGCGCACGTGTGCTGCCACGTATTTGCCACGTAGGCCTGCGCCAAGCGCACATAAATACCACATAGACTTCTGTTTCATGTAGAGTCCTGCGCCAAGCGCACCTCTCTGCGTGAGAAGCGACTTTTCTTTCTTATCTTTTTTCAAAAGGCGTACCACGTGTCACTAGTGGAAAAACAAGGAAGGACTGCGGTCAAAACAGCCCTAAGGGCTGCGTTTTTGGCCAGCAACCCTTTCCATAGCAGCCCTTCAATAGATAAGAAGGGCTGCGGTTTTTAGCCGCAGCCCTTCACAACGAAGGGCTGCAGTTTAGGCCAAAAACGCAGCCCTTATAAGCTTGAAGGGCTGCGATTTAGGCAAAAAACGCAGCCCTTATAAGCTTGAAGGGCTGCGTTTTTGGCTTAAACCGCAGCCCTTCTCTATGTGAAGGGCTGCGGTTTTAAGCCTAAACCGCAGCCCTATTTAAGTGAAGGGCTGCGGTTTTAAGCCTAAACCGCAACCCTATTTTTTGTCTTAGAAACATTTCCCGTCACCACATTTCGTTCACCTTCATCACGTAAACTTGCTTTCTTATAAGGTGAACATGCCTTCTTTCCCTTCCTGGCATGTGAGTCGGCCTTCCCCCAAACCTAGTATTTAGTTAAAAGTAATGATATTACTGACTATCATAGGAATTATAAAAGAAAACACGCATATATATATATATGAATGTTAATCATTGTACCTCATCTGAAAACCGCACCAATGCACGCGGCCACGGAACATAACTGCCAAGGGCATCATTTAGTAACTGTAGACCAACTTCTGGCTTCGGCAGCGGAAGAGGTAATTCTTCAAAACCTGACACAATTTCATTGAGGATGACCACATAGTGATTATGATCCACTAACTGGTTATGCAATCGTACTCGGTCACTAGGGGGTTGTGCATGGCCATGAGCTACGAGGATGGAACTATCATAACCATCTCCTCGAGCTAATAGTTCACATGGTGTCTCTTCCTGTAAAAAAAACTCTATTTATAGTTAGTCTATGAAACAACATATATATAGTAAGAATTTCATGCATTTAAAAACGTAACAATAGTTGTTTAACAAAGCAAAGGGATTAAGTGATTACCTCCAACTCGGGTCCTACAGGTGGATCAGGCTGGCTAGGTGTAGTATCACTACCCTTCTTGAATGCAGCAAAAGTCGGTAAACCCATTTGCTCCAAAATGGTGTTGAAGTTATGGGTCATCTCCTCCCTTAGCTCCTCCCGAATTGCAGCTTTCATAGCCTCCACATCTACTGACGCTGCTGAATTCACACTACTTACACTTGATTTTGTCGCTGTAGTGTATTGATCATCATATACCTTTCTCAAACCGAGGCAGACACCTCATACGCCCCTCACGCGTCCACTGTGGTCCGGTCCTAAAGTTTCGTGCAATGCATCAATGTGTCCTTTAGGAGTGAACTCACCAGTTGCCTCTTTTTCCTTCAAGCCAATCTACATAAGTATAAGAGAGAAATGCTTGTGAGCGCAAAAGTTATATTGTATATACCTTATATAACCATATAATCTGTACTTACAATGGCGTTGGCTATCTGTTGTGTTCCGGGGTCAGGCAAGACTCTTTTTCCCTTTGCATCAACCCCATGCATCGAACACCACCAATCGAGGACTCTATCTGGTTGCCGAGGCTGTGCAACTGTCGTCATTGAGCCACGCCCCGTTGCCGTTGTCGACCCTATTGTGGGGTAATGGCTGAACATCCACTTCTCTCTCGCCTCATTGTACGAATGAGCACCCAAATGATGATAATACTTCCTAGCTTTTGCACTCGAGCTACTTTTCTCATGACTTGCCTAAAACACACAATTATAAACAAAGGTTAGCTACGTACGGTGCTATACAATAATACTGGATCTAAGTTTATTAAATCTTAATAAAATATTCTTACAATAGCTTGTGGGGTTGTTTTCTTGGCAACAAATGCTTCCCACTCTTCACGTTTGATAGTTTTCCAAATTTGAAATGGTAATTTGGATGGTGCAGATGATGTTTCCGGTGAAGCCTCAAGATCGGCTTGTGTTTCTCCGCCGTAGATGTTCTTCTTCTTTGTACCTACTACTTTCCTCCGCTTAGTGATCCACCCAAACACTAACTTAGCCTTGAAATCTCTGAATCTCTGGGCAACCACGGATAGAAATACATTCTTCTTGGCTTCATCATCTTCGATATTGAATTGATTCTACAAAAAACGCAGTTCACAAATTAGTTTTCGCAAATGTTGTAATTTATATGCTATAAGTAATATTACACATATATTTAACTAAATAATTAAGAAACTAAACGTTATTGTACTTGAATCTTACCATGGTATCTTCCCATAGACACCGCTTCAATCCCTCGGGCACCTCTTTCCATGAGTGCAAAATGGAGAGTTTATGCATGCAAATGCCAACTTGCATGCCATACTTTTGACGCCACTTTCCACAAGGTTGACCCATGCTATCGTACTCCAAAGTCATTGTGTGTTTCCCTAGTGACTTTGTAGGTCCCCTTCCTTTTCTCTTTTTCGTCGCTAATGACTTCCTAGGCATTTGTGCATTTATCTCTTCACGGCGAAATCGAGACAATTTACCCCGTTTCTTTCTCGCATCGAAAGACTCATCCTCGGTAGTGTGTTCAGCACCACTTGAGGTGTTATCTGTATGCACATCCGCCATCTCCCTAAAATTGTACAAATAATGCATTAATATAACAAAAAATTAAAATTAACATTGCCACTAAGGGGGGGTGGGGTGTGGGGAGGGGGTTACGTGTGCAGGGGGCAGCGGTGCGGGGAGGGGAGGGGGAGGGAGGGGAGGGGCTGTGTAGGGGAGGGGGGAGGGGAGGGACCGTGCGGTGGGGGAGGGGAGGGGCTGTGCGGTGGGGGGGGGGAGGGTTGTGCGGTGGGGGGGAGGGGATGTGCGGGGGGGAGGGGGGGCGGGGGGGGAGGGGAGGGGGTTGTGCGGTGGGGGGGGGGGGGGGGAGGGGGCTGTGCAGCGGGGGGTAGGGGCTGTGCGGGAGGGGGAGAAGGGAGGGGCAGCAGGGGGGGAGGGGAGGGGCGTGTGCGGGGGGGGGGGAGGGGCGTGCGGGGGGGAGGGAGGGGCAGCAGGGGGGAGGGGAGGGGGGCGTGGTAGTGGGGGAGGAGGGGAGGGGAGGGCCGTGTAGTGGGGAGGGGAGGGGCAGCAAGGGGGGAGGGGAGGGGGTCAGGCGGTGGGGGGGAGGGGAGGGGAGGGGCGTGCGGTGGGGGGGGATGGGAGGATTTGGAAGCGAAAAGGCTAAAATAGGCCTAAAATGCCCCGTTCGTTCCCAAAATTTAACCTACAACAATTGCAAACCAAAAAATCTACACAATAGTTACATTGTACCTCATATAATCATGTTCAAAAAGAATTTCGGGTTAAATGACTCGATAAGTACGAATTGGACGCGAAAAGGCAAAATTTGGCCTAAAATGACCTTTTCGTTCCCGAAATGCAACCAAGAACAAATGCAAGCCTAAAAATCTACACAATAGTTACATTATATCTCAAATAATCATGTTCAAAAAGAATTTGGGGTTAAATGACTCGATAAGTACGATTTGGAAGCGAAAAGGCTAAAATAGGCCTAAAATGCCCTTTTCGTTCCCAAAATTCAACCTACAACAATTGCAAACCTAAAAATCTACACAATAGTTACGTTATACCTCATATAATCATGTTCAAAAGAATTTGGGGTTAAATGACTTGGTAAGTACGATTCGGAAGCGAAAAGGCTAAAATAGGCCTAAAATGCCCTTTTCGTTCCCAAAATTCAACCTACAACAATTGCAAACCTAAAAATCTACACAATAGTTACATTATACCTCATATAATCATGTTCAAAAAGAATTTGGGGTTAAATGACTCGATAAGTACGAATTGGACGCGAAAAGGCAAAATTTAGCCTAAAATGACCTTTTCGTTCCCGAAATGCAACCAAGAACGAATGCAAGCCTAAAAATCTACACAATAGTTACATTATATCTCATATAATCATGTTCAAAAAGAATTTGGGGTTAAATGACTCGATAAGTACGATTTGGAAGCGAAAAGGCTAAAATAGGCCTAAAATGCCCTTTTCGTTTCCAAAATTCAACCTACAACAATTGCAAACCTAAAAATCTACACAATAGTTACATTATATCTCATATAATCATGTTCAAAAAGAATTTGGGGTTAAATGACTCGATAAGTACGATTTGGATACGAAAAGGCTAAAATAGGCCTAAAATGCCCTTTTCGTTCCCAAAATTCATCCTACAACAATTGGAAACCTAAAAATCTACACAATAGTTACATTATACCTCATATAATCATGTTCAAAAAGAATTTGGGGTTAAATGACTCGATAAGTACGAATTGGACGCGAAAAGGCAAAATTTAGCCTAAAATGACCTTTTCGTTCCCGAAATGCAACCAAGAACGAATGCAAGCCTAAAAATCTACACAATAGTTACATTATATCTCATATAATCATGTTCAAAAATAATTTGGGGTTAAATGACTCGATAAGTACGATTTGGAAGCGAAAAGGCTAAAATAGGCTTAAAATGCCCTTTTCGTTTCCAAAATTCAACCTACAACAATTGCAAACCTAAAAATCTACACAATAGTTACATTATATCTCATATAATCATGTTCAAAAAGAATTTGGGGTTAAATGACTCGATAAGTACGATTTGGAAGCGAAAAGGCTAAAATAGGCCTAAAATGCCCTTTTCGTTCCCAAAATTCAACCTACAACAATTGCAAACCTAAAAATCTACACAATAGTTACATTATACCTCATATAATCATGTTCAAAAAGAATTTCGGGTTAAATGACTCGATAAGTACGAATTGGACCCGAAAAGGCAAAATTTGGCCTAAAATGACCTTTTCGTTCCCGAAATGCAACCAAGAACAAATGCAAGCCTAATAATCTACACAATAGTTGCATTATATCTCATATAATCATGTTCAAAAAGAATTTGGGGTTAAATGACTCGATAAGTACGATTTAGAAGCGAAAAGGCTAAAATAGGCCTAAAATAACCCGATAATCAGGTCACAAGGCAATGGAATGCCCATCAGTGACTAATGACACGTAGCGGCGGAGCTAGTGACTTTAATTTTAGTTAAATTAACAGAACAAATGCAAAAAACTCACAATAGTTTATTCCTTAATTTAAAAATTTGGGTAAAAAGAGATTGGAGAGAAAAGGCTAAATTAGGCCTAAAATGACGGAAGGCAGGAAGGGGGGTGAGAAGTGTTACAAATGTGGAGAGCATTCCATTGCCATGTGACCTCACTCTCCACATTTGTAACACAGTCCCACCACCACCGCCACTACCGCCCCCCACTGCACTCCCTCATTGCCATGTAGGCGTAAAATGACCTTTAATTTTCGTTTCCGAAACCTAAAAATCTACATAGCTACATTATAAAACAAAAAAGAAAATGAAAGATAGTAGTGATACCAAACATGTGTTACAACTTACAACAATGCCTTCACAACAATGCCTCACCCACCCCTATCCACCCTCCCCCACCCTCCCCCACCCCCCCGTCCAAAGATCCCCCGCCCTCCCCCACCCCATGTCCAGCCTCCCCACCCTCCCCCAACCCCTTCCCAAAGATCCCCCGCCCTCCCCCCCACCCCATGCCCAGCCTCCCCAGCCCTCCCCCACCCCATGCCCACCCTCCCCACCCCATGCCCACCCTCCCCAGCCCATCCCCCACCCCCTTTCCAAAGATCCCCCCGCCCTCCCCTACCCCATGCCCAGCCTCCCCAGCCCCTCCCCACCCCCCTTTCTAGCATCCGCTGCACTCCCCCACCCCAAAGATTCCCCCACCCCCTTTCCAAAGATCCCCCGCCCTCCCCCACCCCATGCCCAACCCCCAGCCATCCCCCATCCCCCGCCCAAGACCCCCCACCCCCCTACCCACCCTCCACAAGCCCTCCCCACCCCCTACAATCACATTTTACAACATAAAATAGAAGAGAAATTAAATAAAACAAAGAAGAGAGAGAGTGAGAGGGGAATTACCGACAATGCAGTAGTGGTGGTGGTGGTGGTGGTGGCGTCAAGGCGCGCTGAGAGAAGAGAAGAAGGAAGAGCTCAGGCAACGCTGAGAGAAGAGAAGAAGAAGTGTGCACCGGCGATGGGACGACGCTCCGGCGATGTGTCGGTGCTCCGGTGATGGCCGTTAGGGCAGTGCGAGTTAGTGTGAGGGAGAGGAGTGAGTGTACGAGTGAGTGTGAGGGAGAGGGGTGAGCTGAGTGTGCGAGGGAAATTTGCGAGTGAGTGCTACTGTGTGTTGCGCGCAAAACTCACTGGTTCAAATGGGCGGGATAGGAAGGGCTGCGCTTATCCTAGAAAACGCTGCCCTTCGTGTATGAAGGGCTGCGGTTTCTAGGCTAACCGCAGCCCTTCACATAAAGGGTTGCGGTTAGCCTTAAAACCGCAGCCCTTCATACTGCATGAAGGGCTGCGGTTTTAAGTCTAACCGCAGCCCTTCACAAAAGCGGTTGCGGTTTCCTTGGAAACCGCAGCCACTCATGCAAGAAGGGCTGCGTTTTTAGCCCTTCCTTTTTTTCCCCCTAGTGTGTACGCTTTCTACTGGGCATGCCGCTTCATGCGCTTGAACCGGCGCCAGATGCAACGTGCGCGTCAGTTGCAATGTTGTTTTCCTTGTATATAGGCATGATTTCCGTACAGATGTATAAAACGGACTTTTCACATTAACACACTTCGAACTCGACGAATACTTTACGAACCCCTCTACGAACTACAAAACTTGCCTAGAAAATTCATACTTTCGAATACAAACACATTCAATCTACATACTTTCATACATTCAGATTTTCAGGCTTCACGATTGCTCGTCCAGAAGGTTGTCAATCTCGCAAACCTAAGCCACGGTATAATCCTAAGGGTCCTTAAATAAATTCTCTATTTTTATATTGAAGTTACTAACTGTTTCTTTCATGATGTAGATCTTTAATATAAAAATTGTGCCTCTGTATATATTCTAATCCCTTTTCTATTCTTTATTTTATATTCATATTATTATCATTCATATCTATGCATATTATATGTTTGCTTGATTATTCTATTCATACTATATGATTGTCCTGATTTATTGCTTTTATCACCCACATGTTATTTTTGCTAAACAAGACCTAAAGAATTGTTCTAACTAATTTAGATAAATTGGACAACCTGCTAGGAACCTTGTAAATTGATTGCATAATAACATATCACTAAAATTTAGTCTTTTCATGTGTTTTCTGAACCAACTTAGACTAAATATTTTTAGGGTGTATAAAATATTATATGATTATTCTTGGGCATAAAAATTGTAATGAATCGACATTTAGTAGAGCCCAATTTTGGGCGAATGTGGTTCATTATGACCATATTCGTACCCTCACCCCCGAACTCAATCTTTGGTTCATTTTGACCATCTATGGAGTCTAGACAGGGAAATCTACATTGGATAAGTCCCACAATTTGTCCCTACGGTTTCCCATATTCAATTAGGTTTATGATTCATCCTTTAAAGAATTGTTGGCGACTTCAAAACAATTTTCAATACAAAACCTTTACAATGTGGTAGTCAAATCTAACACGCGCTCACACCACGTAGGCGAAATAAAAACACTCCTACATTTTGGCGACTTCACTGGGGAGGATGTAAAAAAAAATTAATTTTTCTAAATGAGTGGGTGAAACTTGAAAAATACGATTCATTCTCTTTTTATGCCTTTGAATAATATACTATTTTTTTTATATGCATGGCTATTGTTCAACCATTATAAGGACAATCTACCTTGCGTCATTAGCACATGTTTTATGTGTGAGGTGAGGCCCGGGGGTTTTGCGCTTTGTCCTTCTAAAAAGCTTCTTGAGCGATAGTGTTGGATCTTCGTTATAAGCAAACCTACCCAACCATGGCATTGTTCGCTTGTTCCTGACTTGAAAACTGGAGTGCGTCTTACACGTGGCCACCTCCTTAAGCAGAGGTACGAAGCATGGGATCAATCTCTTAGTCATGGACTCTTTCAGACTGAACCTAAACTTGACCAATAGTTTCAAACATAGAACTGGACTTTAGGATGGAACTTTTGCATCCATGTTACATGACATTTGCCTTTGATTGCAATTTTTGCTTGTTATTATCTTGTCAAATTGTCATTATTATGCATCGTACCTAAAATCGCGTCTAAAAACAAACAAAAGTTCGTCAATTGGCCAAAACGTCGCCTAAATCCCCGAAAAACATGACGGGGTAGTAGTGCGCCAAGCGCATTAAGTTGCGCCTAGCGCACCACTCCCGCGCCAGACGTACGATTGTGCTCCGCGCGCAGCAATGCTGCGTGGCATACAGTCCGTGCATCGCATGCTTTTCGTCGATTTAGTCGTTGTGGTGGTCGATCCTATGTTCGGTCTGTCTGTATTCGCGTAAAACATGGTCATTTTAGGGGATTCACCTAATTCAAATAATAAAAATCAGTCTTTTCATGCAAGGTCGAGTCTGTCCTAAACAATGCATCAAGAAAAACGGTCATGGTAGAGTTAGAATCATCATGCATATCTACCTTCTCCCTGCTGTTCAACTAATCTTCCCTATCAATCTTACCTTACCATATTCAATCAAATTCAAAAACTAACATTTTTTTTCAAAATCAATTCTACAGCATTTTCTATTCTACTCTGTTTCGAAAAGCATTTAGTAAACACCGTTATACATGACATTCAAAAAAATATATTTTCAAAATTGATCCATCATTTTTTCCTAATAAAAGATAAAAACAAGGGGTTCCTTTCAAAAATGAATTTCAAAAATTCTAAGCCCATTCCATCTACCTTCAATCTAATTCAATCAACCAAATCCAATCCACTTACATTCATTCTAGGCCCATATGCATTAGAGTCCATCATTTATTTTAGGCCCACATACATTAGAGTCCAATTCACTTGCATTCATTTTAGGCCTATATGCATTCATATTAGATCCTTCTAGATTTGAGTCCATGCATTCATATTAGACCCGCTAGCATTAGAGTCAATCTTAGGCCCATATCTCTATGTGAACCCCAGTCCATATCAAGCCCAATCTAAGTCTAATAATCCAAGTCTAATCCAAGGCTATTCCAATCCATTTCCAATGTCAAGCCCATGTGCATTTCCATGTCTAACTTCAAACAAAGATAGGACTAAGTCCAAAATTAGGTCCATATAAGGCCAAAACTCATTTCCTAAGTCCAATCTAGTCCAATTCCAAACCCATATAGGACGAAGTCCAAACCATTAAGTCTAGCGAAGCTAGCCACCCTTAAGTCCATACGACACCCTTTGACTTAGCTAAGCTAGTCACCCTTAAGTCCATAACGGCACCCTTTGACTTAGCTAAGCTAGTCACGCTTAAGACTATACCGGCACCCTTTGACCTAGCGAAGCTAGTCATCCTTAAGACCATAACGGCACCCATTGACCTAGCGAAGCTAATCATCCTTAAGACCATAACGTCACCCATTGACCTAGCGAAGCTAGTCAGCCTTAAGTCCATAACGGCACCCTTTGACCTAGTCGATGCTAGTCACCCTTAAGACCATAACGGCACCCTTTGACCTATTAAGTCCATAACGGCTCCCTTTGACCTAGCGAAGCTAGTCACCCTTAAGTCCATAACGGCTCCCTTTAACCTAGCGAAGCTAGTCACCCTTAAGTCCATAACGGCACCCATTGACTTAGCGAAGCTAGTCATCCCTAAGACCATAAAGGCACCCTCCAAGTTTAGCGAAGCTACTCCTATCATACATCTATAGCAACCCCAAATTATCAAGTCTAGCGAAGCCAATTGCTTCCTAAGTCTAGCGAAGCTAGCATAGGCAATCCTTTTGAGTCTAGTCTATTTGCAAAGTCTAGTCCAGTCCAGTCCAGTCCATATATGCATATACATATAGTTAGGCCCATGTGGCCATTGTAACCATGATCATATCTATCTCTAATCATTTCCCGTTCCCATTTCCACTTTTATTTCTCATTTCTTATTTCTATTTCCATTTCTCCACCCCTCATTTCCATTTATCATTTCAAAAGCATCATTTCTTACAATTTACGAGGTCCATTCGATTTATGTTCAGGACAGGTCGTGAGTTTTATAACTTGGGAAAGCCCGACAGAGAGGATACAAGGTCAACCTACTCCTAGACTCTTCAAACGCATCCTCATCTTTTTAGACGAATCCTCCGACTCTTCTGAATCATCATTTGAAATGGGCGACGCTAATGAACAGCTCAGTGCCATTATGGCTCAACTTACAATGATGAACTCTCGTCTTGAGGAACAAGACAAAGAGATTAAGGCACTGAGAGAGAAACTAACTGAGGAAGAAGAGCAGGATGACACTCCTCCACCACCACCACCTCCTAGTAAGATCGAGACAGAAATTAGGTTTGAAAAACTCGAGCAATTGATCCAGTCAATTCCTGCGCTCAAGGGTCAGGCTCATGGCCATGACATCATTGATCCTTAACTGAGGGAAAAACTCCCTAAAAGATAACATTGGGTGACCTCCCCAAATTCAACGGGGTCGAAGACCCAGATGATTATTTGAGAGCTTTCTCCATATCTAAGTCTCTTAAAGGCATGAGCAAGGACCTGTTTGCTTATGTATTTCCCTTGACCTTGGATGCACATCCGTCTAAGTGGTTCAGGTCACTGAATAAGACCATGCTGAATGATTGGGACTATATTAGAGAAGAGTTCCACAAATTATACATATACAATACTCAGCTTCCTATTGGCCTTCGTGAGTTGGAATTAACTAATAATAATTCTAACGAAGATTTCGTCACCTTCCTTAACAAGTGGAGAGAAAAAGCTGCACAAATGAATAATAGACCATCTCAAGAGAATCAAGTCTGATTGGTGATTCGTAACCTGCAGCCTAAGTATGGGGATCATATTAAATTCCAACCCATAGAGTCTTTCACGAAGCTCTATAAGGAAGGCATGTTGATTGAAAAAGAGGTACCAGCCAACAAGAACAGGGGTTCCAACAACAACTCGTCTTTCAAGAAGAGTAATAACAACCCTTCTACCTCTAAAATCAACGACATCAATGCCCTCACTACTAATAAGAGAGGTTATCAAGGGCCTCAAAGGACATTCATTCCATTTGGCATGACTCTAGAAGAAGCCTTCACTAGGCTTCATGCAAAAGCAGCGCTTCAGCCTATTGGCCCTACTTCAGACCATGCTCCTGAGAAATGATCCAGTAAATGGAATCGTAATGCTTACTTCAAGTACCATGAAGGAAATGGGTATATGACGTCATACTGCTGTACTTTGAAGCATGCGCTACAGGATATAGTTGAAGACAGTAGATTGCCAATTCCGCATGCATCAAAAGTCAGCAATAGCTGCAACCCTTTAGGCAGTGCCTAAATAATACCAGGGCATGGTCATTTAACCCTAGTTTTCTAGGTTGAGTTGGAGAGTCCCTCCCCTAGCTCCTTCATTTCCTTTCCTGTCGAGTCTATGTCATTTACGTTTTTATTTTTAATAAGCCTTGTTTCTATTTATTTCTAATTAATAAAATAATTGCATTTTCATTGGCCTTCCATCATTTTATCTATGCTTCTAATTCAATGATGAAATTTAAATCACCTAATGAACTTGACTAATAATAATAAAAAGAGATCTGAAATAAAAAAAAAAAAGAAAAATGAAAAAAGAACATATTTTGGATCAGGAGTTATTCCCCTCTTTTTTCCATCATGCTCTATGATACTTAGCCAAATAATCCCTCAATTAACCAGAACTCCACAAATATCCTTCAAGCCTTCCAATACCCTAAACCAAATTTGTGTGCAAGCATTACTACATAAAAAAGATCAATGCCAGGCAAAAAACAAAAAAAAAGTGAAAAAGATCAAAGTGCGAAAGCAAAAAGCAAAAGCAAAAGAAAACACACAGGTAAAAGAAATGCAAAACAAAAAGAAAAAGTCAAAGGCAAATAAATAAAAAGTCAAGTTAGGGGGCTTGCTCACAAGTTCTACCCCTCATTCAAATCCTTCAATCCATCAAACCTTGAAAACCCATATAATCCAAATTTATAATCCTACATTAATCCTAAACAAATCATGTCTAACTTAGGTCATATGCATAATCAATGTAGAAGGCTGAATTTTTTAAACCGGTCCTAAATATTAAAGATTTTCGAATTATGTAATATTTATAGTTTTCGGCCGGATTCATAGCCTTATTTGGTCCTAAAATTGTGGCAATCAAATAAATGATAGAAATCGGATCATTTATGTCTAAATTTAGTCCTAAAATCTTGGCAATCATTTCATAATAAATCTTATAAAAACATTTTTTATAATGTATAATTTTAAAATTTTTAAAGTCTTTGATATGTCGTCCTATATATAGATCACAACTACCAAAGGTAATATTTATTTAATTTAATTGTCATTAATTAAGTTCTATTTTTAAAAACCGTGGTGACTATGCGAATCCAAAATTTAAGGACTATTAGCTGAAACAGTGATTGTAGGGGGGGGGGGAGGGTTAGGGGAGGGGGGGTAGGGGTGGGGGGTGTTGGGCGGGTGGTGGGGGAGGGCTGGCGGGGGGTGGGGAGGGGGGTGAGGAGGGTTGTGGATCTTTGGGCAAGGGGTGGGGGGGAGGGCTGGGCAAGGGGTGGGGGAGGGCTGGGCGGGAGGGTGGGGGAGGGTTGGGGAGGCCGGACGGGGGGTGGGGGAGGGGCGGCAATGGGTGGGGGGAGGGCTGGCAGGGGGTGCGGGAGGGCTAGGGAGGGGGTGGGGGAGGGCCGAGGTATAATGTAACTACTGTGTAGATTTTTAGGCTTCTATCTGTTGTTGGTTGAATTTCGGGAACGAACAGGTCATCTTACGCCTACATGGCAATGATGGAGTGCGGTGGGGGGGGCAGTAGTGACGGTGGTGGTGGGGCTGTTGCAAATGTGGAGAGGTCGAGTCACATGGCAATCGAAAGCCCATCCGGTGCTCTCCACATTTATAACGGTTCCAACTCCGCCGCTACCAGGTGATGGGCATTCCATTGCCATGTGACTCGATTCTCGGGTCATTTTAGGCTTATTTTTGCCTTTTGTGTCCAATTCATACCTATCGAGTCATTTAACCCCAAATTCTTTTTGAACATGATTATATGAGGTATAATGTAACTATTGTGTAGATTTTTACGCTTGCATCTGTTGTTGGTTGAATTTCGGGAACGAAAAGGTCATTTTACGCCTACATGGCAATGAGGGAGTGCAATGGGGGGGGCAATAGTGGCGGTGGTGGTAGGGCTGTTGCAAATGTGGAGAGGCGGGTCATATGGCAGGGGTGGGGAGTGCGGGGGCCGTAGGGGTGGGCTGGGGGTGCGAGCCTGGCTGGGGTGGGGGTGCGGGGTGCGGGGTGTGAGGTGGGGGTGCGGGGGTGTCTTTGGGGTGGGGGTGTAGGGACTGGGGTGTGGGTGGGGGTGCGGGGGGCGGGGGTGGGGGTGCGGGGCAGGGGTAGGGTGGAGGTGTTGAATTTTTTTTTTTTTTTAAAAAAAATCCGAATACGAAGGGCTGCGGTTTTGGGTCTAGACCGCAACCCTTCACACATAGAAGGGCTGCGGTCTAGACCCGAAACTGGAAGGGCTGCGTTTTTGGCCTAAACCGCAGCCCTTTGTTGTGAAGGGCTGCTAGCCAAAAGCGCAGCCCTAAGAGGCTGTTTTGACCGTAGCCCTTCCGTTTTTTTTTCATTAGTGGATGTAGTATTATTATTTGTATGACCAATATTTGCGTAGATTAAAGGTAATACATTAATAATTAAAAAAACTAATACCAATCATTAGCTAAATAACGCAACAAAACTGTTTTTGTATGTGGTTTAACATCTCCCGCATTCATGTTGATTTCTTCAAATGGAATTCGACATAATTTATGAACTCGGCTAGGAATGCAATGAAGAAAGTGTAGTACCATAAATTCTAGATCAATATAAATTCTAGAATCTTTGATTGTAGAAAAAACATACTCCAACATGTACCAATTATCCAAATTCAAATCTTCTTCCATCGTGACATCATTGCTTACTTTGTGAAGTTTAATATGACCCTCACGAAACATTGTTAGTACCATACCTTCGTGATCAAAAAAATTTGAGTGTTCCACTTTAGGATGCCAAATCTTTAAATTTCTAGGTGAAGATGGTGTGTCAAATGAACCATAGTCATTTTCCATTTCAAAAAAATTTAAGGTGCGCGGATATATGGGAAGGTATTTAGGGTTTATGAGTTGTGGAGATTGTAGTCAAATGCAAAGATGATTACGGTATTTATAGTGCTCAAAATAAGTTGGTTTTTACCTAGGTTTTATAAAAAAAATGTAATATAATTTCGGCCATATATGAATTTCCATATTTAAGAGTGATTGAATCAATCCCTAAAATCAAGTTCTGCAATTTAGGAATGATTGAGCAGGTGATCAAGTTCCACATGATTAAGATTGTAATTGATTCACATAAGCATGATTTAAGGAATTTTAAAATTTTTCGGCCATATGCATTTAGAAGTGAGTTACACGTGGCGAATTTGCTTAGTTGGACAGTGTTTTAAGCGTCTAAACAGACACGTGGGATTCGATTTATTGTGAATGGCAAATTTGACAGCCAAATGGCGAGAGGAACTATATAGCTAACACGTAGGAGAAAATTATCCTGCTTTATTAGTATATATAGATGTGTTTCCCTCCTAGCTATGGTGCCTTGCACTAAGGGGAAGACACCAAAAAACAAAAAAACAACTTTATAGTACTTTCACCTTCACAAATTCTTGCCATTTGCAATAAAAATAAGATTTTATTCATTAAGTTTTCCTACTCCATATCTTATTAGCAATAGTACTATCTATCATTCCCCCAAAATCTTACAAACAACAACTTTAAGAGCCTTCAACTTTCTTACATAAACCCAAATTCTCAGAAAACCCCAAGTTCCCGATTTCTAAACCTAGAATAACCCCAAATCAAATTACATTCTAAACCTATAATGACGCAACTAAAAACAAACTGTATTCTAAACCTAGAATTACTCGAATCAGACAAACTTCTAAACTAAGAATTACCCAACTCAAATTTCATTTAACCCTTGTAATTCTTGATCCATTCAATTGAATTATGGCCAATAATGATCAACAACAACTGCAGAACCTACTTGACACTTATAGAGAACGAGAAGAAAGGCTTTTGATAGCACTGGTAGCATGGGAAAGTGTTGCGGGAGTTAGACAACATCGAGAGGATGGACATCGCACAACAAAAGCTAGATTTGCTAGACAATGCTCTTGCAAGCTCCCCAAACCCAAATCTAGTTAACCTTGACATTCTTGAAACTACTTCACTACAGTTGAATACCACTCACACAAGAGAGGTTCATTTAGAAAGATTTGATTACGGCGATTCACAAGCAATTGGACGAATCTGAACATTGTTCTTGATAAACATCTTAAGAGCAACAATATTGGATGTAGCTGATCTCCCCATCGCTCAATGGGCAAGAAGGCAAGTGAAATATTATTAGAGACGACGCTGAGCACGTGCGACATATTCGACCACATAGGACCCTGTAAATTTTTGGGCCCCATATACTATTTTTATATTAATAGATATTGACTCATTGTATAAAACATTTTTCATTTATGAATCATATATTATATATGCATACCTTTTATTGCAGCAGTATGATTAATATGAAACCGGATAATAAATTGATCAAAGGAAACTTTACAAAAAAAAACAATTTTTAAAACTTCTTTTGCGAGAAACAACCTTTTAAATGTTTTTTGGCATTTTACAACCTTAACTAAAAGTTGTTTTGCGAGATCCGACCTCAAGGTTATTTTCTGACGTCAATTTTCGATCACAAGTGTTGGTCAAGGCATTGAACACCTTTAAGTGCGAGGATTCCACATAAGAAAACACCTTGCTCAACGTCTAGAAACGAGAATCAATGGCAGAAAAAAGCCTTAAGGTCTAATCTCACAAAAAAAAAAATCCAGTTAAGGTTGTAAATGCCAAAAAAAAAAATTTAAAAGGTTGTTTCTCACAATTTTTCCTTGATCAAAATATCATTCCTAATAATCTGATTATGGTTTTGATTCCCTTAAATTATTCCAAACTTAATTTATCAAACAATAATTTTTAATACACTCTTCTATTAAAACTAAAGGTTTATATCACTCTTAACCGTCTAATAATTAAAAAAAAAAAATTCACAATTTTTTTCTGTTACTAACTAAGTAAGTAGATTCATTCATTCATTCAACATACATCCTAAGTAAACTCAAAGCCAAACAAACCAACTAGGTTGGACTCTTTGGCATAAGTGAATGCAAACCAATTCCAACTACAAATAGCACTTTCTCGTACATCCTATTGATCTCAATACACTTTACAAACTATGAAACCACCTATAATCATTCCTTGACATGTTATGAGGCAAAACAACATTAATTATGAGCTTCGTTTCACTCTTTATACTATTCACACTACTAGCAATAGTAAGGATACAATGATTCCATGAACTCCCATTTTCTGCACCTCCAAATGTGATATACTACTGCTGCAATACCTGCCAAAAAACATCTTTCTAAAATTTGTTTTTGAGCTTCTCTGCAAATCTGTTGTAGCTCCATGCTTCTTGTATGTATACTCAGCCAATCTTTAATCTCTCTTAAGCATTCAGTGCTAAATTTACATGTGAAGAAAAGATGTGTATGGTTTTGAACTCCTGTCCACAGATCAAACACAAGCTTGTATTACTAACCCTTATCTGCATCAATCTTTCAGTAGTCTGCAGCTTCCTCTGAATTGCAAGCCATTGAGTAAATCTATGCTTAGGTATACTTATCCTATTCTACACTATCTTGGCCCATGGAACTCTCTCCTACTCCCCCCTACAATCTTCTCATATATAGTCTTGACAGAATAATGAGTCATATTACTCAATTCCTCTTTAGTGTAGTATATTTTCAATCTTTCCTTCACATCACATACCTTTCTCCAGTACCAACTTGCATCAGCCTTTGGTGTGTAGCTCCACCAATCTGTCCCCTTAATATATTTTCTGAATGGACCCATTTAATCCACACATTATCTTGTTTAGAAGAAATGGCCCAAACATACATGCCCATACAAGCTAAGTTCTAAGTGACAACATCATTAAACCCAAGTCCATCTGCCTTCTTATCATGACAAGCTTGTTCCCATGATATGTACCTAGGCTTGGAAGTAAAATGTTGACCACTTCATAGAAATGATCTACAAATTCTTGACACTTCTTTCAACACCTTCTTAGGAAGTACATATACCTGAGCCCAGTATCTATGTAAACTGATAAGGACAAAATTGATTAACTGTGCTCTAGCCATGTAAGAGAGATTCCTGGTACTCCATACCCTAATCCTTGCTATCATTTTATCAATTAATACCTCACACTGTGCTATAGATATCTTCTTATAGCATATGAGAACCCCAAGATACTTAAATGGCAGTGAACTCCTTACCAAACCTGAAGCTTGTATTATCCTCTGCACCTCATCTTCCTTCATTCCACAAGTGTACATTGTAGACTTGTGTGTCTTAGCTTTTAGACTAGATGTGTTGGAAAAAAGCTTAAAAGCACCTAGCAGCAAGTAAGTAGATGCATATTCACCCCTACATCAAAGGATCAAATCATCTGCAAAGCACATGTGTGTCAACTTGAACTCTTTGCATCTTGGATGGAACTTGAATTGACTCATTTCACTCATCTTGTGCAGCACTCTAGAAAGGTATTCCATGCACATGAGAAAAAGAAGGGGAGACATAGGATCTCCATGTCTTAACCCTCTCTTAGCATGGAAAAAGCCCTTCATAGCACCATTAATAACAAGACAAAAAGTAGGAGTGGTTACACACTCCATCACCAGCTGTCTGAACTTGGCAGGGAAATCCAATTGCTCCTAAAAATTCCCAATTGTTCGTGTCATAGGCCTTTTGAAGATCAATCTTCAATAGGCAGCTAGGTGACACATTTTTCCTCCCATAGTGCCTAACAATATCCTAAATCACCATTATATTGTGCACTATATATCTCCCATGTACAAACCCTCCTTGATTTTCTAAGATTAAATCAGGAAGAATTTGTCTCAACCAATTACCCAGCACCTTATTTAGGCATTTATAAATGGTATTGCAACATGAAATTGGCCTGTATTCAGTTACATTATGAGGACATTTCACGTTTGTAATAAATGTAATAGATGTTGTGTTTACTTCTTTCAGCAACTTCCCATTTTGCAACACATCCTTCACTGCTTCAATAACATAAGTTCCTACAACATCCCAGGCATCCTTGTAAAAATGTGAGCCAAATCCATCTGGTCCTGGGGATTTATTCCCAGGGATAGAAAACAAAGCATTCCTGATTTCTTGTGTTGTATAGGGTGCCTCCAAAACTGCTATACGAACATCATTCACTAGAGGGCCACACTGAATCGCATGTGCAAGTACAGGAGACCTTGTTGTTGTACTACCAAGTAACTTGTTGTAGTAATCTAAAAAACCACCTGAGACCTTTTCAGAACTATCCATCCATCTCCCCTCTTCATCATATATGTTGTAGATATGATTTTGCAACCTCCTTGCTTTGATACTATGATGAAATAGTGTTGTGTTTTCATCCCTACTCTTAACCCATTCTGTCTTAGCCTTCTATTGTAAAAATGCTACATAGGCTTTATACTTCAGAGTATAATCATGGACCGTAGCTCTCTCCTCATTAATGAACTGGTCATTATGTGGATGCATATGCATTAACTTCTGACCTTCCATCATCACATGATAAGCCTTCAATTCTGCTATAAATATCTGAGAAACCTTTCTTGTTCAATTCTTTTAATGCCACTTTCACCAGCTTCAGTTTCTTCATAATAATATACTTCCTCCGTCCCATAATACTCTTGACACTTATTAGGGCACATAGTTTTAGATGATAAGTTGTTCTTTGGCTATAAATTATTATTTTATTGAAAAGGTAGATGTGATCAGAGTTAGTATGTAGTAAAAGTAGTATTATTTTATTTGGTGGAGAGAGAGTGTGGGCTTAAAGTCATAATTGATAAGTAGTAGGAGTGGTATTATTTTATTTGGTGGAGCGAGAGTGTGGGCTTAAAGTTATAGTTGGTAAGTAGTATGAGAGGTATTATTTTATTTGGAGGAGAGAAAGTGTGACGCAATGGTTAAAAAGGTAGAAGGATTAAAATAATAGTGTGTCATATCAAAAAATAGAAGTGTAAAGAGTATTATGGGACAGATGAAAAAGGAAAGTGTAAAGAGTATTATGGGACGGAGGGAGTACGTTTTTTGAGCCATGTATATTGCTATTCCAAGCTTGTTGCACTATATTCATGAATTGAGGTGCTGATTTCCACATAGTATAATATATAAATGGCTTCCCACCTGAGTCTTCGCTAGGATATACTGTAATAAGCTAAGAGCAGGGGTATGATCATATTCACCTTCATTCTAAAAACACACTTCAGCTGATGGGAATTTATCTTGCCAACTACTATTAGCAATAACCCTGTCCAGTTTTGAAAAAACTCTCTACCTGCCTAACTGTTTGCTATTCCAGGTATGAAAGTTTCCAAAACACTTTATATCTTCCAATGCACAATCCACCATACAACATCTAATATCTTCCATCTCAGATTCCTTCACCTGAGAGCCTACCCTTTCATCAACATTTTTATGACACAATTCAAATCCCCACATATCACCCAAGGATCTAAAGTTTTAATAGCTCTCAAGTCATTCCATAATTCCACCCTCCCACTTCTATCACTGTAAGCATATATGAAAGTACAACAAAATGCATTATTTCCACAACTAGGCTGCACTAAGCAATGA
This sequence comes from Beta lomatogona, assembly GCA_947646795.1. Taxonomy (NCBI): domain Eukaryota; kingdom Viridiplantae; phylum Streptophyta; class Magnoliopsida; order Caryophyllales; family Amaranthaceae; genus Beta; species Beta lomatogona. The sequence goes on along the minus strand of CANSNZ010001365.1, from coordinate 381,624 downwards.
ACATATTGGCTAGAAGCACTTACAATATTTAACAGTAAAATTGTTTGCCTTCTAAGCTACATGGATTCTGCCACCATCATGATAGCTTGAGTGACTTGTAAAACACCATCCTGAAAATACTCTTTGGTAAAGGTTGCCAAGATTACTTGCCTTTACCTTTGTCTTAAGAAGACTCACTAGACCAACAGAACTCCTGTTAATATATTTCTTAACATCATTCTGTTTCCTGGCCATATTGAACCCTCTCACATTCCAACATAGTATTGTATCCACCAGGCTTGGGAAAGTCCCCCTTCCTTCCTTCATTATCCTTCTCAATTCCATTATTCCTCATTGCATCAATCCTCTGTCTCTCTACAACATTAATCTCAATCAAGGCCTTATTTGGATTATCTGTGTCTGTGACTTTTTGATGTGAAACTCTCACCTTAATAAGCTTAAGGGCTCTTTGAAATCCCTCCTGATCCACCTCTACACCTACTTTTTCCTTCTCTGTAATCTTGGGAACATCCTGCCTTATATGCTCAGGTTGCACGGTTGCACTTGCACAGATTGGATAGACTGGACATATTTCTTCAGTTTTGGCATCTATTTTTGCTTCATTTTCTTGATTCTACAATCATGAGTTTCATAAACAATGCCTTTACAATTTTGCATTGGTTAGGCTTCCACTCATATGTCACTGGCACCTGAATCAATACACCATATTCATTCACAAAACTAAGTGAATCCGGAAATTTTTGATTCATCTTAACCTCCACAAGCACTCTAGCAAACTATATTTGCTCTTTCTTTCTTGTTGCTTCATCCTTTTTCATTGGATCTCCAAGTCGAGCAACAATCTTGTGCAATGTTTTCTCTCCCCAATACTTGAGTCCTAACTTCAATTACACCCAAATTGGAATAGTTTGCAATGTATCTCTATCCAAATTTATGTTAGGATGCCATGGTTTCATGATAACTGGTTTGTTATCAAAGAAAAAATGTCCCTGCATCACAAAATCTCTAGAGTCCATAGCCTGAAAACGAACTAGAGACACTCCTTTGTTAATCGCAGCTTCCTTATCAACATTATACTTCCTCCAAACTCTTCTCAGAAAACCTTCCATAACCTGTACCGGTGGATTTGCACCTACTACATAACAGATTAAAGAAGAGTTCCAGTAATTTACCTCCTCTTCGATATCCTCCATTTCAAACCTCACAGGTTCTATCAAATCAATCTTATTCACATTATAATTATCAATCACATTATATTAACTTCATTATGTTCAATCTTAATTTCTTAATCATCATCCAATGCAACATTTTTCAAATTGCTGTAAAATAGGTGTATGTTGCATACCTCTATCAATATCCGGATTACATCCTCGAGGTTTCTTATGTAGTGATTGTAATTATTCATTGAAAGTATGCCTCACATTGTTGTGTTATTGCAATTGTTGAATCCATGATTTTGGCGTAAGCACCTCTCCAATACCTAAAGCAAAATCAATCGCTTCAATTCCTAGAACTTCATACATTGATCGTGTTTTGAGAGCTCTTGAGAATCCGAAGTAGGTCCTTGGAGTTTCTCTTTCTCCTTGCCATGATTAGAGCTCTGAGATTTCTCGCCAGACTTCCTTGCCATGGTGACGGAGCATGAAATCCTTCTTGCGCTGAGAGAAAACATGGAAAGAAAGTTAGAGCTCCTTTTTACAAGGCACTTATTGTTGCCTGCATTTTATAAATTCATAAATTTTAACCCTTGAAAGAAGTTAGACACCTTTCATTATTACTAATAATAAAGCAAGTCATAAGGAGAATATAACTCCTCTTTAAGGGTAATTGTAAAACCATTAGCTTATTAACTATTAAAACATTAAAATAGATAGTATAAGACAAGATTGTAACACATGGCTACTCATCCTTTAAGTTCTTGCCTTGATGCCAATAATTAGAAGTCAATGGAGTCCAAAACAAAAGAGACAACTTACTTAAAGAGCGCCTCTTATTTTTCCTCAATGATGTTAAATGTGTGAATATTTTTTTATTTTATAATACAAAATTTGAGTTTTATAAAATCTTTGTATTTTTAATATATTAATAAAGGGACCAATATAATCTTAACTGAACAGAGCCTCCTTGAAAAATAAACCACCCCTGAAGGCCTTAAGATTTTAGATAGGATGGTCGAGTCAACTTAAGACTTGACATAAATTAGGATGGTCGAGTCAACTTAAGATTTGACATAAATGCCACATTGTGCATGCAAGAAAGTATTCAAACTGAGTCGAGAGATGTACTGTTTGACGTTCGTTAGTGTCAAACTCTTCCCTTTTTTATAATGTATATCCTTGTAGCTTTTTTAGCCACTGTTCTTTCCTATATGAGCCTTTTTAGTCACTGTTCTTTCCTATATCTAGATGTGTACATAGTTGAAAGTCGTAACTTTGAGATTTGATACTCTTTTCTGATTGTCAATATATGGTACAATATTACAATAAACTGAATTGTATTATTAGTGTTTATAAGTATAGAACACTAAACATTAGCTATTAAACAACACATATATCGAAGGTTTTTTGTAGCATTGAAATTTTTATATTTTGGTTCTATAATTACTGCTAGTTACACCTCTTGTTAGTTCTTTTTGAATTTATGTGTGATTTTTGATATCGTGCTAAGTTTATCTATCATTCATAAAACATATGAATACTATCTCTTTGGTTGTAAAATATTAAAAAACTTCATTCATACATCATTCTTAATTTTATTTGGGAAAAGAAAGTGTTCAATGACATATTGTTACATTTTTTTTTCTAAATAGTATGAATTAATGACAAGATAATTTTTTCTATTTGGAGTGATGTTTTTTCTTGAAAAACTGCCACATGTACAACGATGATGTAAGCAATTATATTTTAGTGATAGAAAATATGAATTATATTCCATTTTTAAAATTAGGGAAAACAACTGGCTTTATCCATTTTAGTTATCTTTGTTGGTCCTTTTAATTTTCATTTTCACTGATTTATGAGCTTGTATCAAACACTTAGCTAGGGTAGCTACATATGTATATAGAATTGGACTGATTATTTAATTATTAAATGTCAAAAGCATAAGCTATTTTTATTAAAAATTCTAAGATGGTCTTTTTTGAAAAAAGACCATGGAAATTGTGGAGCCACAATGATTGTTAGCTACCCACCTCATATTTCTTTTCCCTTTTTTTTTTGCCTTTGAAATGTTTTTAGAAAATACCAAAATCACTTATTCTAATTTTTGAAAATGTTTTATATAATTTCAAGAAAATGCAAAAAAAAATCTGAAAAAATTATGAAAATTCAAAAAATAATTTTAGACAAAAAATAAAGGTTTGGAAATTTTTTTCCCCCGGATTTTCTCTCTCCTCTCCTCTTCCCCTTCCTCCCTTCTCTCTTCCATGGATATTCAATTCTTGTCGAATTTTCAGTAAATCTCTTTCCTCTCTTGATCTAAGACACTTCTCTTATCATGAAATTGTAAGAATTCATGGGGAAATCATGAATTTGTAATGGAGAAGTTGTGAAATCAAAATTATAATTTTCGAACTTAGGGGAATTTTTTTCACTTTCCTCTCTTTTATCTTTGTAAATTCATGAAATAGATGAACAAACATAAAATTAATGATCGTATGTAGACCGTGAACACCCGAAAAACCATGGAAATTAAATTATGAGTTTCAAAATGAACAAACTCAAAATCAAAATTCTAAGTCATTATGACTTTCACAAAAACATGGTTTAGATTGTTGTAAGATGTTGGGAAACCGCCAATTTGGGACCGGTTTGTGCGTTATTTGAGTATTGATGACCATTTTCACACTAGATTAAGAATTTTAGAGGAGAGAGAAAAAATCGAAAGGTTGAAGATGAAGGTGGAAGAAGATGACTGAACGGACACTTCTGGTAATTACTAAAATGGGTTCCAGTAATTACCATAAAACTTTGCTGAAACTAAGAGAAGTCTCAAAACGTGCAATTCCAAAGTGTATTGAGAATAAACAATTCAAATCAACAATCTTAAGTACAAATTAATCAATATGATATAAATGTGTAAATACACATCAGCCAAATAGACACTCGTAGAAAAAACATCAAGTTCTCCGGTTTTTTAGGCCCCAAATGCTCCGTATTTCACCCGTAGCAGACGCCATACGAGCATTTGAGACTCTTACAAATGCTCCGGTTGCAACCGGAGCATTTGCCAGCACAAATGCTCCGGTTTTCCTTAAAAACCGGAGCATTTAGGGCCAAATTTTTTTGTTTTCCTTTTTCTTATTCTAAATTAATGCACAATCAGTTACATATACATAAAAGTTCCATTTCTATTACTTTTCTTCCTAAATTGATGCATAATCATAGCTTGAACTATGATGGAGCAAACTATACTCCCATTTGATTCGGGCACTATACATAACTTGCATCTCATGCAAGATGTGCTGATTCCAGAGCAAACTATAGAAACTTAGGGCACTGTACATAACTTGCATCTCAAGCAAGATGTGCTCATTAACTTGTGTAAATGAGACCCTTAGACTAAATATTCTAAATCATCTCACTGCAAAAAGGAAAAAAAGGCTGTTATTGTTCATCAAATTCGTAGTTCAACTTATGTTTCCTAAGGCATTTATAATTTTTACATAACGTGATGTAGCTCCTAATACTAAAACTATTAACATTTTTTTTTCCTCAAATCAAGCAAAACAAATTAATAGTTGTGACTATAAAATGACCAACAAGGATTCAAGGACATCATTAAGCTCAAAGTTCAAAAGCGCCTGCTTATTAAGCTCAGAGAGAAGAAGGGAACCAAAAGGATGTACATTACCATGAATGCTCAGCTCCATCGTTGCGGCCATCACCATTGGTACTGTCACCAACAATAGTAGCTTTGAGAGCTGACGATCCCTCCACCTAAATAATCATCATGGAAATTATTGTACACTATCAAAACACATATATACACTATCTACTGATTATTAGTAGATCTAAAAAAACATGTTGATATCAATTCAATTTCACCACAGCCACTACCAATGTCTCGTAATATAATATATGCTCATTCAATTATTTTATATGTTCACTAGCAATTATATAAAGAAAAAAATTTTCTTAATATTTTTAGACATTGTATGTAGTTTGACTTTCATACTTGCCAAGGCACAAATGTTAACTATTAATATCTCTAATTATTTATTAGTAAATATTATGAAAAGTTGATACAGTGAAAACATACATTTTAACAACATATTACATGACTCAAGAAGGTGGTGAGCATGACATGGTTGGAATGATCATCCGCTAATTCCGCTTTGAGAAAACTTGTAAATTTGTAGTAGCGTTTTCATGGTGGTGGTTATTGGAATGAATCAAGAACATGTGGAGGTTATAGTTTGAGAAATTGTTGTTGCTTCTGGTATGATCTCTTTTCCTGCTAATTAATTGTCTTCTACTCTTTTTTCTTCACATGGGAAGATAAGGAGAGAAAGATAGGAAGTAAAGAGCTGACAAAGTCTGGGTTTCTTCAACTAGTAATGATAGAACCCTTGAAAGTAATTATGGAATATGTAGTACACACAAGCAAGCACTTTGATATATACTATTTTTATATAAAAGTGAGAAAGTACCATGTGCATTTTCTCACATTTTGCAAAGCAAGAGCATAAAATTCCTTTATAAATAATTAACACTTCAATCATAAACATCCACGTAATTATGAGATGAAACAAAGTCTGGCAGAGGAATTATGTCAACTTCAAGTTCCCAGAGACCACCAAAATAACACAAACATATGCCCAATATTATGATAGGAAGCATAACTGCGTTTCTAGAGAAACTTTTAACACTATTGGACTTTAAATTCATGAATAGTTCTGACTATAAAATGACCAACATGGAGTCAAGGACATACTTGCCTAGATTAGATTATTAAAAATGTCAATATGAAATGATTCAACAATTTTCAGTAAGATGTCACCACTACCCCAAAAGACTGTGAATATACTAGACCGTTTCAGATTCAGGTATCATACCACGTTACATAAAACCAAAGCAACGGAAAGGAAGGTTGGTACCTGTTGAGAGAATGTCAACATTTTTCTTTGGTCTTTTAGTGCTTCATAACTCTAACCTAGGTTAACCTCTGGCTGAACGTTATGGAGCCGAGCACTCGCTCTAGTCCCAGTTAATGTTTGAACAACAAGAGTTTGCTGTAGAACATAGCTCCCATAATCATCAGGGATTTGAGTAGAGCCGCCTTGAGCAGCAATTTTTTTTTACAATGCCACAAGTGCAGGGTTCATCTGATAGAGCATTCCTTACACCTACAAAATATACCAAATGACATACAACAGGTAATCAATTGACAAGCTCCATACATATAAAAAGGCAAGGTAAACACAATGGAGAAGTAACTAGAGACGCAAAGAAAAGTAGCATACTGCATCTCGAAGCTCATCAGCTCTACTGAAGATCCTAGCTCCATTATGTACCTGATAAGCATATGGATATATGTATTCAGTATAGGGATATAAAGTCCTTCAAACCAAGGAAAGTTTCAATTAGTTAGTATAACTTATCCGCTAAAAACCCTTGAAAGTATTAATGGATGGCAGTCTTCTAGTGAGTCCACAACACCATCATACATTTTTTATTTTTGTTTTAAGTCCCAAGATTATTTTATGAGTTATGCCATTCAGATTTAGATCCATCTACAAATCAGTATCTACTATTGTTCATGGTTTTTGTCTCTCACTATTAGGAACTTCAAGGCATTGTCCCATTATGATTTTCTATGTGGATCAGTGATGAAGCCCCAAGTAAGATTGATAAAGTATCCAACTTGATCGCTTGATTTTGAAGATATCTCGTCACGCTTAGTGGAATTTCGACCAAAGATTCCATATAGGGTTCCTAAGGTGAAAAAGACGAGAAAGGCCAAAGAAAGGAACACTCGAAGGTGAAGTGCAGTCATAGCGCTGAGTGCTAAAAGGTTACGCTAAGGTTGACTTAGAAGCGATAATGTATTTGAGAAAGCGGCAAGAGATAATAATAAGAAAAGAGCGGAGCCATAATGAATTGACTCACGCAATGAGGTAGGCTAATGATGCAGGTTCAAATCCCAGTCTAGTTATCGAATTGTCCCGTTGGTACCAAAACAGTGTAATCTTTATCAGATAAAGAAAATTGGATGTTCATTTCTTAATGGCTTCTATGTTAAGAAAGTGGTTAATGCATAATTCTCATACTAGTAAGTCTAGCATAGTACAAAGTCATGAAGTTCATAAGCCTTTTTCAAACTGGGCAATTCCAGAACAAAATATTGAAACTAATTATCAAATTGCATTTTTAGTAAAAGTTCATGAAGAAATAGTTAGTATTCATGAACAACTTCAAAATATTCCTCTTTTATCAAAAATTTCTATTCAAAAATATATTAAAAAGGGATATAGGTATATCCATTTTGGTATGATTCAAGTGGCTGTAAAACCATTAGTCCATCAAGGTGTTGATGCTCCTATTTATTAAGCTTTAAGAGATAAGCATTTGAAAAGATACAAAACTTCTCTTTTGGCTATGATTCAAACTAACATTTGCAATGGACCTTTTTATTTCAACTGTTCTCCAGATTTTTTAGTTGATTTAACTGATCCATTTATTATTGATTCACATATTTTAGATGTTCATTTACAAGGAGACGAGTTTCAAGATATATGCAAAAGTTTTGCAGTCATATATAAAATATATTTTAGACTGTTGTCTTCTCAATTAAATCCAAAATTAAATCTTACTCCTACTTCAAAAAATGAGAATGTTTTCCTCCAAGTTGAAGCATAAAACTCATCATTTTTTGTTTCCAAAAGACTAAAATGGGATGAAATAACTATCCCAACTGAGCTTCGAATAGAGGAACCTCAGCCAGCTCGTAGAATATCATGAAGGAAAATATTTCAAGTTGTATAAGAACCTGATGGAACTGTCCTTCTACGATTTAATTCATTTAGGGAGACCCCTTCTACCCCATCCATCAATGGTCAAAACAATTTTAGAAAATCTTTTTTCCGTTTGTTCTTGTTCAAAAGCATCTTTTACAGATCCTTCAATCAAAGTGAATTTCGAAATTCCTATTCCTTAACTAGTTCAAGAGTATTCTCCACCAATGTCTCCTACTGCTTCTCAGATGAAAGCAGAAATTAATGTCATTACAAGGATTAGTTTTGACGTTGATTATAATTACCTCAGCCAAGACATTAATTCTATGGAGAATAGAGAGAAAAGAGATTGGTTTTTAGCTTTCGACCAATCAGTTCAAGACAAGCTTAAAGAAGAATGGCATAATGACATGATGAAGTTGTCAGTTAATATTCCATTCTTTATTTGGCTTCTCACTTATACCTCAAAATGTGGAATTCAAAATCCTTTCTCATTACCACAAATTAATGTTCAAACCAGTCTTTACAAAATATGGACATTAGTATATAATACTACTAGAACATTAGTCCATCCTCCTTTATCTTCAATCAAGATCTCTACTTCAAAAGGAGAGATGATAACAACATCCACCTTTAAGAAAGGTAGAGAAACAATAGATTCTTCTAAAGGAGTAGATTCAGTTAATATTGATGATATTCGAAAAATATATCATCAAAATAACTACTCTAATCAACTCTTTCATACAATAGCTACTCAAATCGACTCTATCTCCATAAAAATTGATTCCATTCCAAAACCTAGTCCTCGTTTTCCTCAAGACATTTCAACTCCACATTTCCAACCTATAAGTCTTCCTAAAGAAATGGAAGCTAACATGTCTTTACCTTCAGGAAGTCTTCATCAAAAGATTTCTCAAAGCCTTGATAATTTTCCATCAAGTTCAAAAGGAATAACCTGTCTAGATAAAGATTGTCCTCTTGAATCAAACTCCGAGTCGAGTTATGATGAATTAGATACAATAGAGACTTCAAAAAATATTGCTGCTTTAGAGCAGAGTTTTAATGAGTCTTTTACTTCCGAAATTAATAAAATTCATCACATAGCTCAAAGAAACTTCGGGGCTTCTTCAAAGAATTATTACACAAAACCTTCACATCCTGATATTCAGGGTGAAGAGCGATCTAAATTCCGCTCCACTAGCTACAGTGGTCAAGCAATGTATGAGTGGAATATAGATGGCAAATTTGAATATGAAATTCTAAACACCTTGCAAGAGCTATGGCTAAAATGGCATACGAGGTCCCTCCAGCTAGAATGGACGAAGAAATTGCTGTAAGTTTCTTAGTATTAGGATTTACAAGACAGCTAAAAAATTGGCGGGATCATTTCCTGACTCTTGAAGACAAAGTTCAAATCTTAGAACACAAGGTTCTAGTTAAACTATCTGATGGTTCCATGGTTGAACAATCAGACGCCTGTGATTTCCTAATATTGACCATAGGAATGCATTTCGTAGGAAACTCAAGAGAAGCTTGTTTCTTCCAAAGTAGTACGCACAAACATTAGATGTCCAACTTTAGAAGACTATCGAAGGTACAAAGACATAATCCTAACCTATGTCCTAAGGAGAGAAGACTGTAGTGCATCTTTTTGGAAAGAAATATTTATTACAGGACTTCCTAAACTCTTTACAGAAAGGATTCTTAATAAGCTCAAAGCTGAGTCTGGCTTAGAAGAAATTCCTTTCAGTCAAATAACATGCGGACAATTATTCTCCTTCGTAAGAAAAGAAGGTTTATCTCTTTATTCCAAATTGAAAATTCAAGCCAAATATGGGTCAGGTAGATCTCAAACAAGAATAGAATTGCGAACATTCTGTGAAGCCTTTGGTTTGGAAAGACTTAACCCTCCTTCTCCAAAACATAGACAAAAAAGGAGTTCACTTCCTTACAAAAGGTATAAGAGATATGCAAATACCAATCCTCAACACTACGAAAAACAATCTCCAAAGATTCACAAAAAAAAACGGAGAGAAAGAAAGACTAATATTATTTGCTACAAATGTGGCAAACCAGGTCACAAAGCAAATTGATGTGGTCTAAAGGGTAAAATTAGTGAACTTTTTGGTGATGATGAGGAACTAAGGAATAAGATTTCACCATTGTGCTGCTTCAAGAAGATGAAGAAGAAGGAGAATATCTTCTTCAAATTAATGCGAATTCTTTAGAATATTTGTCTGAAGAAGAAATTCCAGGTATTTGTTTTCCAAAAACGATCAATGTTCTTTCTACTAAAGATAATAAAGAATTTGTTTTCGATTTAATAGATAGGAAAAATTGACACCAGGGGGCCGAACTATTAGCGGTTTTCTTTAATAGGTTCCAACTATTGATTATTCTGTGTAGGACCCAACTACAGGGTGTTGTGACTTTAAATGGGCCTAGATTACCTATAACCGGTTGCAAAGGTTAAAAAACCCCATTGTATGCCGAAAGTGTTTTCTTAATTTTATGTTGATTACTACAAGTGTCTTTTTTCTCGTTAATTACTGTAAGTGAGTTCAAAGACCACAATGGGTTCCATTTCCAGCAAGTGGCGGCGGTGGTGAAAGAAAGCACCAACACGCAACACCAAGTAGCAACAGCGGCACTACCGGCGTCGGTAGAATAGAAAACACACAGCAGCAACGAGGAGGAGAGGTAAGCGAAGGGTCAGCAAAAGAAGGATGATAGCAGCAGCGGTGGCATGCGCCAGCCACGCCGGTGATAGCGAAGACGTCGCGCAGCCCATTCTCAATCAAGGTTGTCATAATTTTCCGCCACAATTTTCTCTGTGATCTCCGGTCAATCTCTCTACTCCCCCACCCCAAGTCGCCTCCTCTGCGTCCGCCAACTCCATCAAAGTTCTTCCGCCAAAAATGAGTTCACCCCTATGTCGAATTCATCAATGGAGCTGTTTTCTTTCTTTTTCATTTATTTTTTTAATTGGTGTGATGTTGAGATAAAATCTGGTTGGTTTAGACATGATGATCAGAAGATTGATAAAAGTTATGCTACAAACAAGAAGAATTTTGTGGGAGTAGTATTTGATTTATCAACTATAGGAATTAATACAATTTTTTTTATTTCTTAACTTGCTTTCAGAAATTGGAAAACTAGTGGAAATAATATGAGTGTAGAAATATCAGATGACTGTTAGTGTTCCCTATTGCTCTGTTAGTAAGAATAGGAGACGAGATAAGATAGCAGAGGAGAAAAGAGAATGAAGAGGATGAGTTATTAATGTGCTTACTAAATGAGGTCACGTGATAGGGTAACCTGTTACAACAGGTTGGTTACCTGCTAGGCCCATTTAAAGTCACAACACCCTAGAGTTGGGTCCTACACAAAATAATTAATAGTTAGGACCTATTAAAGAAAACTGTTGATAGTTCGGCCCCCTAATGTCAATATTTCCTAATAGATAAGATCTCTGATCTTAGTATCAAGAGAGACTATTTGTCAAAATTAAGAGATCCGATTGTCAAAGAAAATGAGATACCCAAATTAAGTGAACCATTTAGTATCTCTAAGCTCTTTGATAAGCATCAAACTCCAAATATTTTCAAACAAATCATCGTTAGAGATCTCCAATCTGAGGTCAACGGGCTTAAATCTCAAATCCATGACCTTCAAAAGGAAGTTATTTCTTTAAAGACAAAGGATTTAGAGGTTGAAGCAAAACTCTTAATCCTAAATTCAACGTCATCAGCCTCTGCGTTCCCTGAACCTCTGCCAATTGATGGAGTCCAAGTAATTTCAAAGGAAAAGCTTCCACATGAACAAATTTCTCAAATTATTGATCAAATCAGTTTTCAAAAATGGTATGTCGTAGTTAATATAGTAATATATGATTTTTGAGTTAACACCATTGCTCTTGTAGACAGTGGTGCATACCAGAATTGCATAAAAGAAGGATTAATTCCCTCCAAATTTTAAGAAAAAACAAAGGACCAACTATATGCTGCAAATTCTTCTCCTCTAAAAATAAGATATAAGCTTTCAAAAGCATATATTTGCAATGATGGATTTTGTTTTCAAAACAATTTCATTTTAGTCTAAGATATATGTCCAGAAATAATTCTTATTACCCTGTTTATAACCCAAATTTATCCATTCTATGTTGATAAACAAGGAGTTCATACAAAAATTATGCGACATCAAGTTTCTTTCAAATTTTTATCATCTATACAGCAAAAGGATCTTTCACTATTACAATCTTCTTCCATTTACCAACAAATAAATCTTTTAGAATATAGACAAGCTCATATTAATTCTTTGCAAAATGAAATTTCATATTTGAAAATTGATGAGAAAATCCAAAGTCCTGTCATTGAAAAATAGATCATTGATTTAGAATAAATTTTAAAAAAAGGAAGTGTGTTCTGATCTTCCCAATGCATTTTGGGTAAGAAAAAGACACGTAGTTTCTCCTCCTTATGAAAAAGACTTCAATGAGAAAAATATACCGACTAAAGTCCAGCCGATTCAAATGAATCAAGAATACTTGGAATTCTATAAAAAGGAAATTCAAGTTCTCTTAGACAAAGGTTTGATACGACACTCCAAATCTCCTTGGAGTTGTGTAGCTTTCTATGTTATGAATCAAGCCGAAAAAAGAAATATGAGTTCCTAGATTATTTATTAATTACAAACCTCTTGATGAAGTTCTTCAATGGATTCGATGCCCCATTCCAAATAGAAGAGATTTACTAAATAGGCTTTATGATGCAAAAATATTTTCGAAATTTGATATGAAGTCTGGATTCTGGCAAATTCAAATTGTAGAAGAAGACATATACAAAACAGCTTTTACAGTTCCATTTGGGCTTAAAAAATGCTCCATCAGAATTTTAAAATATTATGAATGATATTTTCAACCAATTTACAAAATTTATTATAGTTTACATAAATGATGTTTTAGTATTGGAAAAATTGACAACAGAGGTCTCAACTTTGGGTGATAATTTTTAAAAGGTCTGAACTATTGATTAACCTGTGTAGGTCCCAACATTAGGGGGTCTTAACTTTTAGCGGGCCTCAGTGACTTAAAACTGATAATTTTTTAAAAAACCTCACCTAGTTCCTACATTTCTCCATCAAAAAACCCTTCTGGTGTGACCCAAGTTTTACAAGTGATGACCTATTAAGCCAGTTTCAATTCACTAAGGCTCGCTAAAAGTTAAAACCCCCTAAAGTTGGGACTTACACAGGTTAATCAATAGTTCAGACCTTTTAAAAATTATCACCCAAAGTTGAGACCTTTGTTGTCAATTTTTCCTTTTGTATTTTCAAACTCAATAGAACAACATTTCAAGCATCTTCAAATCTTTTTGGATGTAGCAAAGAAAAGTGGATTAGTAGTTTCAGCCACAAAAATGAAGTTATTTCAAACAAAAATCAGATTTCTTGGACACGATATCCATCAAGGAACAATCAAGTCGATTGCTAGAGCAATTGAGTTTGCTAGTAAGTTTCCTGATGAGATAAAGCACAAAACTCAACTTCAAAGATTTTTGGGATGTCTGAATTATGTAGCAGATTTCTTTCCAAAATTACATCAATTTTGTACTCCTCGCTACAAAAGATTCCAAAACAATCCTCCTGCATGATCATCTCATCATACATATATAGTTACGATGCTTAAAGAAAAGATTAAAGCACTACCATGTCTGGTCATCTCACACCCTCATGCATTCATGATTGTAGAAACACATGCATCTAATACATGCTATGGAGGCATATTAAAACAAAGGCATGATTCTAGCAAAATTAAACAAATAGTTAGGTTTCATTCTGGTGTTTGGCTTGGTCCTCAAAAGAATTATTCAACTATAAAGAAAGAAGTGTTGTAAATAGTTTTGTGCATTTCAAAATTCAGGATGATCTTTATAATAAAAAGTTTTTGTTAAGAATTGATTGCAAAGTAGCAAAAGAAGTTATTCAAAAGGATGTTCAAAACAAAGTTTCGCACGATGGCAAGCAATTCTATTTGTATTTGATTTTGACATTGGGTACATAAAAGGAGAGAAAAATTCATTTACGAGAGAATTCCTACAAGGCAAAGCTAATAGTTTTTCAAATTCCATCACAGGACTTAAATGAGTTCTTCGAAATCCAAAGATAAAGGGATTCAACAGCCTCAAGATTATGCAATGACTCAGATTGTCCATCATGGACGAACAATACCCATTCAAATTCCCCCAAACCATTTTCAAGACTTTCCTCCACTAACCTACAATCAAGCATCCAAAACCTCGATTACTCAAAAATCTACTCAAAACACTATTCCTAAAAACACTGAAAACTCTAACCCAAACCCTGAACATATAGTACTAAACAATTTCACTGGTGTTCCTCTTAGAGAAACTTTAAGTGAATTTTTTGAAAGGATATTTCCTAATGACTTCCAATGGTTTCCTGATCACATGCAAAAAACAAGAAAGTTTTACGAACTTCTTTTGATAGATACCCATTATATGGAAATCAAACACTCAAGAAACAAAGACTCTCCCAATAAATTTGATTATTCCAAATGTATTATAAAAAAGATCCTCTCAGCAAAAGATTGGAATGCTCCCCTTTATGCTGAAAGACCATAACTGTGGATTTTCTTCCTAAAGGAGATAATTTTCAAGATTACATAATGGCTTGTTTTGAGCCTTTCTAGTCAGACCTTTCAACCATTCATGGTTCTTCAACTTTAGTGAAAACTGTCCAAAACAGTTTCCTATATGGTTTTATGAATGGTGACAACGATTTGGTGTAACACCCCCAAAATCCATACACCTCTAAACTACTTTGCATTGACTTTGGGAGTGTTACCGCCGCGGTGAAACGCAAGGCATATTAGAATTAAAATGTTAACAACTCCTTATTAAGAAAACTACATTGCAGCGGAAATAAAATGTTTACTTTAAACTACAACTCGGGAATCAACATGGACCCCTTTTATTCAAATCATTAACTACGAATACTAATAATTCTATAAGTTCAACAAAAACACTTAAGAGTTTATAAACCATAAAATATCCTCCGTATGCTCAAACTCATGCAGCATCACCAGCATACCTAATATGCTCCCCATTGAAATATCAATGGTTCACCACAGGTCAACAAACATCACAAATAACAAACAATCAGCTATGCTGAGTACGTACATAATCAGTTAAATAATACATTAAACATAAACAGAATAATAATAATCATTCCTAGACATGATACTACAAGAATATTACAATTCATTTTTATAGTTTAATTGGCATCGAACAGGCACCATCATCTTTCTAGAATCATACGGGCTACTTAATCCTTAAAAGACAACTTGGTCTATTAGATGGAATGTAAATACGGTTTCGTTCAGTTCCACATCCATCACCTTAGTATGCATACCCCCAAGATCGTACGGAACCTTCCGCCTACTTGAGTTATCAAAATTTATAAGGACACTACTATCGTCATAGTAGGCCTGTGTAGGAGTGTAGAACAAATCCCACACTCCCCCATTGTTCATTACTTGTAGGGATTCCAACTACAAGTTTATTGCCAACAATCCTTTTTAGCGATACTCATTCATACAACATTAAGCATATGATTTCTATAACATCATATAAAATCCTTTAGTTTAGGCAATCTCTTATAAATCCTTGCTACAATTATTAATCATAGCATTCCAATCCAACATCTCATTTCATGCTTGTGATACGATAGAATTACACATTCCAATAACAATTCATTCTATTTCACAAGTCATACAACAAGGAAATACATACAGATTTCCAATTGATTTCATGTTGCCAAAGAATCTCAACAATCACAAACATACAATTGTTCCCTATCATGATTCTAGGTTCCAATATAACAATCATAACCTAAACATGATACTAATACATCGAACTGAACTAGTACGCGTACATACCTTGTAACCGAGAATCTTTGCTGATTACTTAAAACGTTCCGCTTATGAAATTGGGACCTAATCGAATAATAAGAGTAATTCAGTTTGAAATCCTTGATGATATAAACAAAAACCAGCTTAACTAACTATGTAAAACTTAGTGTTTCGAATAATAAAATAAACGTTCCTGTGGGTTAAACTTTCCTTTCATAACTTTATTGAACTAACATATTTAGGACATTAATTATATGTTTGCAAATCTGATTTTTGGTAACTTATATTATACTTGGTTTATAATACTAAAACTTACACAAATATACATAAGTGTAATAAAATCAGAATTAAGAATTAAAATTATCCTAAGAACTAATAGCATACTTAAGAATATGATTCCTTTAACTTTTACTATACTTAATTTACAAAACCAACGTTCTTTTAAGACTCAAACCCTTTTACGCAAATTAAACCATAATCAGTTAATAACAATTCTATCAGCTTTCATATAAATACTGCTAATCCGCTTTGACAACCCTTAATCACTTAAGCAGAATTAAATAAATTCATGTTTTTGAACCTCACCACATAGGTTTTATGCAACACACCCTCAACGCCTTCTCATTCTCAATGGCTAAACGGGCTCCTGCTACCGATTGTCTCTTGGTTTCTAAACATGATTTTACTTAATCGGGGAAAACATAAGTAAGATAGCATACATCCTATATGAAATAATAGAATTATCTTAACAGATCTCAGTATTATTATAAACTAGGAGATTGAATTTAAATTTAGTTCATAAGAAAAAGGATTACCTTATCTCCTTCCATACTTGTATGTAAAATATCTTGAGGAATTAGCTTTAAGTGAATAACTCCGGTCTCTTGTGAATAGTAGCTCTGACACCAACTTGGGGTGAAGCGTGCTTTATTTTTTATAGAAGAAAGCTTTAGTGAGAGAAAGAATAGGGATGGTGAGAAGCATCTCTTATTTATAGACGAACCTTTTTAAGTGTTCGTACAAAATTACATATTATTACAAACACTATTGCTACAGTAAAAGTGCTACAGTAAAGTACTGTTCACACTATTCACTATTCACATATTTATCGTGCGCTAGCCGCCTAACTTTTGTCTTATTATAACTGTTATAACACTTATCTATTACATGATAGACTTTTCAAAAGTATCTCTATCCTTTATCTCTTAGTAGCTAGATGTTTTATACTTATAAGGTATGCTCTATGTAACAGCCCGCTCTTCCGAGCTGCTAGCAAATCACACTTAGCATTCACAAATCTCAATTTACATTTATTAAACCTCAAATTGCATCATCTTGCAGCGGAAACATAAGCTTTCATACCATCTTGGACTTAAGGGTCATGAGCCCACAACAGCAAACCAATATATAAATACAATTACATGAAATGATCCAACCGAATACCTGAATAAATACAATAAGACACTAGCAGAATTTTCTCCTATATTTAATCTATATAATAATCATCATAGCTCAAACGAAATTCGTCTTTCAAAACACTTATGATCCTTTACCCGCACTTGAACCAACTTCAACATTTCCTGCAAAAATCACTAACATGAACTCTGCCCCCACCAGGACAGGTTCCAAGAGCAAAATCAGCAAAACTGAGTACACACTGTCCAACCAGAAAATCTTTTGGTGGCTTAAAACGTATTTACAGATTTAAGTTTATCTTACAAAATATTAGAAATCAGGCCATAGAGAAATCATAATGAACGAATAATATAACAATTACTTATAAACAATTTCCCATGTTACTCGTTCTAAATAATAATAATTAGAGTATCTCACAAAATAGGTAGTATATACATTCAATTTGGAGGAACCATGAAAATTTCGTAGATCTAATCTCCCAAAATCGACTATTATTCTCATACATTCTAAGATATAATAACATTCCTGCTTCTGTATTTCAAATATAAAACTCTTCAATCCAAATATGTACCACAAAACTAACTCCTTTCATAATTCCTAAGAAGTCTCTTGGTAAATCATTCTCGTGTTCAGCGCATGAATTCCATAAACTTGGAAGAGTAAAACATTGCTTCGAAAATCAAGCTTGAAATAGCTGTCCACGAAACCATTTGTATATTCAAATACATATTCTATTTTACTTCAGAAATTTGTACTGGGGAAGAGAACACGAATAGAGTTGCCTTCTAGGGGAGTTCTCTAATCTTTTACAAGGGACGTCTCCCTCTTCCATTGTGTACTACTTGCAAGACTTTTAGGTCATGACCCTACATAACGGAGCAATACCTGCTCCAGAGCAATACCCGCTCTAACACATAATGAGCAATACCCGCTCTACGAATGTTGTTCGTCACTGCTTTAGCAGCTTCTTCCCCTCACAAAACGGAATCAAAATACATAATCATAATTTCATATTTTCGAAAACTCAGATTCATAAGTCTCAAATTCTCATAACAGAATTGCTTTCGGGTATTTAACATACCCAAATAGATTGCTTGCATAATATAATCGAGTTTCTAGTAACTTGGTATAAATCAACCTTTTATAAAATTCATTGGCTAAATCCCTTTCAAATACGGACTTTAAAGAAAATATGGTTCAAGCTTATTATAATTGAAGCTCAAAACGTAGCTTACTACTCAGAAAGTCAAAACAGAACTTAATCTTACTTAACAACCTATAAAGCTTATAACCTGAGCAAATCCCATATCTTAATGATTCAACACTTCACACTTGAATTTCTGATCTCCTTGTAACTCAAATACTATGATCTCTGCAAAACAAACTTCATTACCTCGTATTCAATATCACATAAATGTTATTTGCGTCCTCAACTTTATTCTTTTCTTGTCTTGACTATTTGTTTGATCTTTGTAATCCCAACTATATAATTTTAATTATGTCCAAATTGCCCATATATCCATTATTACGAACTCATATCTCTAGTTCCCAACATTCAATTGCATAAGATCTATATATACTCCTTTTAGTTATATTAAGATGGAAATTTTCAACTCTTATGGTGTAGATAATACAATGTCAATTTACTATCTGATACTTCTTAATATCATGACATAGGTCTCGAGCTCTTATATCCCAAACATGATGTTCACAACTCTAGTTTACTTCCCAATACTTGACTTCTATCACCCCTGATAACCATTATCTTAGTCATGTTACCTTTAATACGCACAAAGTTCACGTGACCAATTTCATTAATCCATTAAGGCACATTTAAATCCCAAAATTTACAATAATCCCCAACTCAACTCTCATTACTTATCCTCGATCAACTAATTATTATCACACAACTATGCTGGCATAGGTTTCCAATATTATAGAACCCCAAATCCACCAAGTCTTGTATCAAGACATCTCTCAATAACATAGTATAACTTTTGATATAAAACAAACCATCTTACTCAGTCCATTTTGTAACTCAAATCCTAATTTCCAAAACTCGTGTCAGAACATACTCTAAAAGCCCACATCACAACTAGAACTTTGAGCTCATGTCTTATAGCCTTCCAATTCATGTTTCTCAAAGTTGGTAAACAAATATGTCATACTCACTTTCAGAAATTCACTTACTAGCCTCGAATTAGAACCCACATTACCATTACGTTCTACTTAGATTCTCAATAACTTCATATAAATCATACTCTTTGTGAGATTTATATTCTCAATTTCTCATAACTATATCTATACAAATTCAATTAAACATAATTAAGTTCCACAAACCTACCAATTGTTTCCAAATAAAACTCATCATCATCTGCGAACATACTAAATTACTCCTTCGGGTTTATCTTCATTATCAGTATAATAATAAACACATTGAGAAACTCTAAATGGTATAATTTACTCTTTTTAGAATTTAGCTACGACTTGCTATACTACCTTATTTCTAATAATCCACTTTCATAAAGTTCATAATTACATTTCCAAAATCTCTATAAAGCTCTTTAGTTAATTCAGAGATCGTTTAACAAAACATTATTCTTGGGATCTCATTAACAGATAGTAAACTATCCCAGTGGAACTCCATAAACACTTGAAACCACATACAATTGTGTCTCATTGGAAACTTAACCATATTATTTGAAATTCAGCTGATCATCTACCGTATTGTTACACAAAGTTTTATAAAAGCATACGAAAATATACATCGAGACGACTTTCTTAAACATTCATAATCAGACATCTTAATATATTATAACCTAAAACTTAAGTCGCTGAATAACTTATACTATTAAGTCTCAAAGACTAAAATATACTTGAATTCGAAGACAAGATTGACTGAAACTTACAAATATATAACTCAATTCAAAATTAGAAATTCAATGCTAAACTTAATATAATCAATACTTGGCGTTAAATCATATGCTCCGAAAAATCAGAAAAACATAGTATTCAAGAATCACACTTTCAAACAAGCTGAACTTTATATTTATAATCCATAACATGTTCAAGATAGAACTATAACTCCTTTAAGAAAAATCATGAAGTTCACACAACTTTTAGTTGCACAAGTAAGTTTAGTTATAAGGTGGAGGGACAATGTGTACCTTATGCCCGTCTTGAAATATCGCTTAATCCACATTCCATCACTAAGTATCCATAATGTCGTTCCTCTAATGAGAATTGGATTCCACCAATATTCACCTCACAATAATAGCATAATTGTTAATCATTGTCAAACTTATCTCATTCAACTACTATTCTTTTAAATAATACTAGTTCACTTAAATCTCATATGCCTATTTCCAATTCCATCATCAACACTAAACTTCTCAACAAAAGAATCTATAATCTAATTAATCCCCTTTCTTCATATTCTAAAAGCAGATTTTATATAAACTAACTTAACAAAAGATCTAAACTTGGATTGCAAAGCTTTACAATACATTTCAATGTACTAAACAAGGAGTAAAGATTCAAATTTTTTTTTATATCTTTAGAAATTGATTTTGCTAATCAATACACAAGATTTAGAGCTCAAATACCAGTGAAAGTCTAGATAATTAAATCCATATAGAATCATATTTCAATTGATGAAATAGGAGTAAGAACTAACTCCAAAATTGTACCTTCCCAAAGAAATAGCAGAGCATAACAAGAACGGCAACATCAACAGAATTCCGGCGACTGAGAATGAATGGGGTGGCAGCAAATCTGATGAAGTTGCAGCAACACTAACCGAACTCGAAGAAGAGAGAGGAAATGGTTGTGCCAACAGTGGCTGCAGCGCCGGCAAAACCATCACCAGTAGCGCCACAGGACAACAGCAACGCCATGCACAACAGCAATAAGGCAGAACAAGAGAGAACGAATGGTGGCAGCTCTGATGAGGAGGTCGAAGCTGAGAGAACAGAGGGAGAAGGAGAAGGATCGATAGTGAGAGAAGAAATTTGGGGGCTTTGGGCTTCTTTTATCTTTGCCAATGTTTAGTGAAAATTGGACAACAAATCAATGTTGTGGAATCCCTACCAAATGCGACGAAAGACAAGATGGAAATGGGTTTTGATCTTTAAAATAAAAATATGATTTTAGATTATCAATTTTCAAAACATTTTAAATTCGTAAATTTCCTCAACACAAATAAGAATATAATAATATAATTCTCAAATAATCTCTCATTGATATTAAAGCTTAATTAGACTAATAAAAATAATTAACTTTTCCTAAAACATGCTTTAAAAAACATGGGCTATTACAATTTACCACCCTTAAAATAAGTTTTGGTCCTCGAATCTTGAAAACAGAAAAATTTTGAACATTTGAAAACGAACAAGTTTACATAAAATATCTTTAACGAAAATCATATCACATCACCAACATATAATCAATAATTTCGAATCCAAATTCTCCACAATCCCAATCAATATAATTCAATCTTCCTCGCTGTAAGAGTCACTCAAAGCTAAAACCCCAATAGAACTTTTCAATTGCAAATTTTCAGTCTCAATAATCAACCTTCGATATCTCCATCTCTATTCCTCAACTTTTAACTTATTAATAACCCAAATCAATTTCAACAATCCCAAGTATCTTTCTTAAACTCATATGCCATGATATGAAGATCACGATAACTCTAAAATAACCTTGCTCTGATACCACCTGTAACAGCCCGCTCTTCCGAGCTGCTAGCAAATCACACTTAACATTCACAAATCTCAATTTACATTTACTAAACCTCAAATTACATCATCTTACGGCGGAAACATAACCTTTCATACCATCTTGGACTTAAGGGTCATGAGCCCACAACAGCAAACCAATATATAAATACAATTACATGAAATGATCAAACCGAAAACCTGAAATAATACAATAAGACACTAGCAGAATTTTCTCCTTTATTTAAACTATATAATAATCATCATAGCTCAAACGAAATTTGTCTTTCAAAACAATTATGATCCTTTACCCGCACTTGAACCAACTTCAACATTTCCTGCAAAAATCACTAACATGAACTCTGCCCCCACCAGGACAGGTTCTTAGAGCAAAATCAGCAAAACTGAGTACTCATTGTCCAACCAGAAAATCTTTTGGTGGCTTATAACGTATTTACAGATTTAAGTTTATCTTACAAAATATTAGAAATCAGGCCATAGAGAAATCATAATGAACGAATAATATAACAATTACTTATAAATAATTTCCCATGTTACTCGTTCTAAATAAATAATAATAAGAGTATCTCACAAAATAGGTAGTATATACTTTCAATTTGGAGGAACCATGAAAATTTCGTAGATCTAATCTCCCAAAATCGACTATTATTCTGATACATTCTAAGATATAGTAACATTTCTTGCTTCTGTATTTCAAATATAAACTCTTCAATCCAAATATGTACCACAAAACTAACTCCTTTCATAATTCCTAAGAAATCTCTTGGTAAATCATTCTCGTGTTCAGCGCATGAATTCCATAAACTTGGAAGAGTAAATCATTGCTTCGAAAATCAAGCTTGAAATAGCTTTCCACGAAACCATTTGCATATTCAAATACATATTCTATTTTCCTTCAGAAATCTGTACTGGGGAAGAGAACACGAATAGAGTTGCCTTCCAGGCGAGTTTTCTAAACTTTTACAAGGGACATCTCCCTCTTCCATTGTGTACTGCTTGCAAGACTTTTAGGTCATGACCCTACATAATGGAGCAATACCCGCTCCAGAGCAATACCCGCTCTAACACATAATGAGCAATACCCGCTCTACGAATGTTGTTCGTCACTGCTTTAGCAGCTTCTTCCCCTCACAAAACAGAATCAAAATACATAATCATAATTTCATATTTTCGAAAACTCATATTCATAAGTCTCAAATTCTCATAACAGAATTGCTTTCGGGTATTTAACATACCCGAATAGATTGCTTGCATAATATAATCGAGTTTCTAGTAACTTGGCATAAATCAACCTTTTATAAAATTCATTGGCTAAATCCCTTTCAAATACGGACTTTAAAGAAAATATAGTTCAAGCTTATTATAATTGAAGCTCAAAAAGTAGCTTACTACTCAGAAAGTCAAAACAGAACTTAATCTTACTTAACAACCTATAAAGCTTATAACCTGAGCAAATCCCATATCTTAATGATTCAACACTTCACACTTGAATTTATGATCTCCTTGTAACTCAAATACTATGATCTCTGCAAAACAAACTTCATTACCTCGTATTCAATATCACATAAATGTTATTTGCGTCCTCAACTTTATTCTTTTCTTGTCTCGACTATTTGTTTGATCTTTGTAATCCCAACTATATAATTTTAATTATGTCCAAATTGCCCATATATCCAGTATTACGAACTCATATCTCTAGTTCCCAACACTCAATTTCATAAGATCTATATATACTCCTTTTAGTTATATTAAGATGGAAATTTTCAACTCTTATGGTGCAGACAATACAATGTCAATTTACTATGTGATACTTCTTAATATCATGACATAGGTCTCGAGCTCTTATATCCCAATACTTGACTTCCATCACCCCTGATAACCATTATCTTAGTCATGTTACCTTTTAATACTCACGAAGTTCATGTGACCAATTTCATTAATCCATTAAGGCACATTTAAATCCCAAAATTTACAATAATCCCCTACTCAACTCTCATTACTTATCCTCGATCAACTAATTATTATCACTCAACTATGCTGGCATAGGTTGCCAATATTATAAAACCCCAAATCCACCAAGTCTTGTATCAATACATCTCTCAATAACATAATATAACTTTTGATATAAAACAAACCATCTTACTCAGTCCAATTTGTAACTCAAATCCTAATTTCCAAAACTCGTGTCAGAACATACTCTAAAAGCTCACATCACAACTAGAACTTTGAGCTCATGTCTTATAGCCTTCCATTTCATGTTTCTCAAAGTTGGTAAACAAATATGTCACTCACTTTCAAAAATTCACTTACTAGCCTCGAATTAGAACCCACATTACCATTACGTTATACTTAGATTCTCAATAACTTCATAAAAATCATACTCTTTGTGAGATTTATATTCTCAATTTCTCATGACTATATCTATACGAATTAAATTAAACATAATTAAGTTCCACAAACCTACCAATTGTTTCCAGATAAAACTCATCATCATCTGCGAACATACTAAATTACTCCTTCGAGTTTATCATCATTATCAGTATAATAATAAACACATTGAGAAACTCTAAATGGTATAATTTACTCTTTTTAGAATTTAGCTACGACTTGCTATACTACCCTATTTCTAATAATCCACTTCCATAAAGTTCATAATTACATTTCCAAAATCTCTATAAAGCTCTTTAGTTAATTCAGAGATCGTTTAACAGAACATAATTCTTGGGATCTCATTAACTGATAGTAAACTATCCCAGTGGAACTCCATAAACACTTGAAACCACATACAATTGTGTCTCATTGGAGACCTACCCATATTCTTTGAAATTCAGCTGACCATCTATCGTATTGTTACACAAAGTTGCTCAATTCATCAACAACAATTATAATAGCATACGAAAATATACATCGAGACGACTTTCTTAAACATTCATAATCAGACACCTTAATATATTATAACCTAAAACTTAAGTCGCTGAATAACTTATACTATTAAATCTCAAAGACTAAAATATACTTGAATTCAAAGACAAGATTGACTGAAACTTACAAAAATATAACTCAATTCAAAATTAGAAATTCAATGCTAAACTTAATATACTCAATATTTGGCGTTAAATCATATGCTCCGAAAAATCAGAAAACATAGTATTCAAGAATCACACTTTCAAACAATCTAAACTTTATAATTATAATTATAATCCATAACATGTTCAAGATAGAACTATAACTCCTTTAAGAAAAATCATGAAGTTCACACAACTTTTAGTTGCACAAGTAAGTTTAGTTTTAAGGTGGAGGGGCAATGTGTACCTTATACCCGTCTTGAAATATCGCTTAATCCACATTACATCACTAAGTATCCATAATGCCGCTCCTCTAACGAGACTTGGATTCCACCAATATTCACCTCACAATAATGGCATAATTGTTAATCATTGTCAAACTTATCTCATTCAACTACTATTCTTTTAAATAATACTAGTTCACTTAAATCTCATATGCCTATTTCCAATTCCATCATCAACACTAAACTTCTCAGCAAAAGAATATATAATCTAATTAATCCCCTTTCTTCATATTCTAAAAACTGATTTTTTATAAACTAACTTAACAAAAGAACTAAACTTGGATTGCAAAGCTTTAAAATACATTTCAATGTACTAAACAAGGAGTAAAGATTCAATTTTTCTTTTTATATCTTTAGAAATTGATTTTGCTAATCAATACAAAAGATTTAGAGCTCAAATACTAGTGAAAGTTTAGATAATTAAATCCATATAGAATCATATTTCAATTGATGAAATAGGAGTAAGAACTAACTCCAAAATTGTACCTTCCCAAAGAAATGGCAGAGCATAACAAGAACGACAACATCGACAGAATTCCGGCGATTGAGAATGAATGGGGCGGCAGCAAATCCGATGAAGCTGCAGCAACACCAACCAAACTCGAAGAAGAGAGAGGAAATGGTTGTGCCAACAGTGGCTGCAGCGCCGGTAAAACCACCACCAGTAGCGCCAACGCACAACAGCAACGCCATGCACAGCAGCAATAAGGCAGAACAAGAGAGAAAGAATGGTGGTAGCTCTGATGAGGAGGTCGAAGCTGAGAGAACAGAGGGAGAAGGAGAAGGACCGCGAGTGAGAGAAGAAATTTGGAGGCTTTGGGCTTCTTTTATATTTGCCAATGTTTAGTGAAGATTGGACAACAAATCAATTTTGTGGCATCCCTATCAAATGCCATGAAAGACAAGATAGAAATGGGTTTTGATTTTTAAAAGAAAAATATGATTTTAGATTATCAATTTTCAAAACATTTTAAATTCGTAAATTTCCTCAACACAAATACGAATATAATAATATAATTCTCAAATAATCTCTCGTTGATATTAAAGCTTAATTAGACTAATAAACGTAATTAACTTTGCCTAAAACATGCGTTGAAAAACATGGGCTATTACACTCTATCTCTGTGGTAGATGCTGCTGTGCTAGATGATTCAGCTCTGTCTCCATAGCTATCCATATCTTCAATTATTGGTACAATTATTTGTTTAATTCCACACAATTTACATGAGTGGTTATTATTTTGCTGCATCCAAGTGCAATATCTCTACAAGGTATCTTGAGTCAGAAAATTTCTAGGTATATACCTTGTAACTGGTTCTTGATCCAGATGGAGCAGGCTCCATACCCATGATTTGATAGTTTCGACCTTGTCATGGCCATATGCTTTGCTTTGAGATATAATTAATGTATTTAACTCTCTATGATTTATCCAAACATGAGTCTTGACCACGGTAATCAAGGCTTCATAAATCGCCTTTATCTCGACTGCTCGTTTCTCTTTGAGGAGATTTGGTATCTCATTTCGGTTTAACTCTGGCTGAGCCTTAATTTCCTCTGGAAAGATAAAATTTGTTGTACATCCCATTTTGACAACTCTAATACATTATTTTATTTCAGAGAAAGTAACTTCGCCTGGGGCGGTATAGCATCGTACAAAAATCATAGGAGATTTTGTAATTTGCAAGTAACTTTTAGCTGCATTATATAACTGAGGAATAGATGATAGCTCTTCTCCATTCATAGTATAAACTAAATTAAGAAGGCCATAATCATATGCTGCTTTTATTAAATTTCCATTGCAACCAGGCAACGCTATTAACTCGTTTACCCTTTTTAAGGGGTTAATAACATAACCTCCTTCTATCTCCCATTGGTGGTCTTTATTGGTTATTTCAGGGACGGTATTTAGTTTGTTGGCAATAAATAAGAAATTATCTATATATTGGCGAACCAAAGGGGACATAGTTTGTTTGGTTCCTAAGGTTAGCTTTTCTTTGAAAGATGTGGTATCTGGTACTAGGCTGGGAAAATTTATTTCAATGATAACTGGTGTGGGGTTATTGGCTTGATTGGAGCTCCTGATTTTCTAGAATCAGTTGTTGAGCTAGTTCTTTAGAGATAGTCTGCAAAACAATTTTCGTTAGTTTTCAATAAATCAATAGAAAATTCATATTGATTGATGTCAGCTATTATTCGATTAATTTCTTTTCTTGTAATGGAATCTTGTAGTTTTTGAGTTAACCAACTTCTAACAGTTGTATTATCTGTCCTAATTATGAATTTACTATAAACTATGTAACATTCAAATTTTTTGATTCCATATTTTACTGCTTTTAACTCTTTTTTATTTATATTCCAATTGATTTCATTTGCCTTAAATGTTCCTGAGTGATATCGACAAACATATTATTTTCTATCGTTTTTATATCTGTATTTTAATACTGCTCCATAACCGTTATTGGTTTCACTAGCATCTATTTCCACTATCCATGTAAATTCTCTGTCATCATTGGGAAAACTTAGTTTTGGTAACTTTCTGACTAATTCCTTAATTTTTTCTAAAATCTTTGTGTCAGTATCTTCCCATCTAAAATCGTAATCTTTCTTTAGATTTTTGGTTAATGGTTCGGTGTATTGCGATAATTTAGGGATAAATTCTCTAACCTGATTTACTATTCCTAGGAATTTTTGTAATTCTTTCTTAGTATTAATTTCCTTTTGGAACTCTATGATTTTTTGAGCTATATGATCTTGCATTTTTATTCCAGCTTTGTCTATTTCAAATCCTAAGAATTCAATCTGTGTTTTAAATAATTCCATTTTCTTTTTACTTAAAACTATACCACTAGTTGTAATAATTTCTATAAACTGTTCTAATAACTTATAGTGTTCTTCTTGTGTTTTTTAATATATTAGTATATCATCAATATAACTACACAATTTGATAATTGATTTAGATATTTATCCATAAATGCTTGGAATCTGCCTGGGGCATTTTTATATCCAAAGGGTAAGACGTTCCATTCATAAAATCCATAAAATCCATATCCAAAGAGACTTACAAAATTCGTTATACGTATGACTACTAAATCACAAGTAAAAAAGGCTATGAGAAGAGCTAATTAGGAATATTTTATATCAACTACGCAATCTGATATAAAAAATTTAGAATTAAGAAATCAAAAACAAATAGCTATCATTAATAAACTACAAATATTAGAACAAGAAACATTAATAATCATGAAGAAATTGAAGAAGAGTTAAAACCTTTTATGATCAAATAGAACTGCTAAATATACAACTTAAAAAACAGGAGGATATGGCTAAGAAAATAACAGTGGATTATAATAATTATACTTTAGATAGAAAACCAACTTTATACTTATGAGTGAACTAGAAAAGGAAGAAAATTTAGGAACTAATCTAAAGATAATAAATACAAATATTTTATTAATGATACAATTACTAAAAGAAAGTAAGAAAGATTCAGATAAACCAGAGTCTAGTAATACTATAATACCAATAGAAATAGAAGAACAAGGTTATGAAATTTTAGAAAAGAAGATAACTAAAGAATATTCAAAGTTATTTCCAGAATTACTTTTAAGAAAAAGAATAGAAATAGAATATGAAAGAATAATTGACAATCAGAATAATGAATAAAAACGAAAAAATCATTGAAGAATAAATTATTAGATACCCTGATGGTCCATTTAAAATACACAAGACTAATCAAAATAGACAATTTGCAGAAATTAGTGAAGGCAGATTTTATTTAACTAAAGATAGGAAACAAATGATACTAGAAAATGAATTTGATAGAGAACGAAGACTAGCACTAGAAAATAATTTCGTACAAATAACAAATATAGAAAGTAGCTATCAAGACAATAAAACAATTAATTACATCTACAAGAAATTAGAAAAACTAGAAAGAAAATATGATGAAAGAATGCGAAAAATGGAAGAATCTATTAAAATAATCCATATTAATACTAAACAAATATTAGACAAAGTCTACAGAGTAGAAAACAATTTTAATGAAGAAATAAAAAATCTTAAAATAGAATATAATAATAGGTTTAATAAAATAGAAGAACAGCTTATATATAATATCAAAGACAACACTGAAATATCAGAAATCCATGAATCAGACAATCTCAACAATAATAAACATACAATTGTTCCCTATCATGATTCTAGGTTCCAATATAACAATCATAACCTAAACATGATACTAATACATCGAACTGAACTAGTACGCGTACGTACCTTGTAACGGAGAATCTTTGCTGATTACTTAAAACGTTCCGCTTATGAAATTGGGACCTAATCGAATAATAAGAGTAATCCAATTTTAAATCCTTGATGATATTAACAAAAACCAGCTTAACTAACTATGTAAAACTTAGTGTTTCGAATAATAAAATAAAGGTTCCTGTGGGTTAAACTTTCCTTTCATAAGCTTTATTGAACTAACATATTTAGGACTTTAACTATATGTTTGCAAATCTGATTTTTGGTAACTTATATTATACTTGGTTTATAATACTAAAACTTACACAAATATACATAAGTGTAATAAAATCAGAATTAAGAAGTAAAATTATCCTAAGAACTAATAGTATACTCAAGAATCTGATTCCTTTAACTTTTACTATACTTAATTTACAAAACCAACTTTTGTATAATACACAAGTATAATAAAATCAGATTTGAGAAATAGAGTTATCATAGGAACTATAAATATAATTGTAAACTCTATTTCTTTTACTCGTTCTATACTTAATTTATAAGACCTATATATTTATATATATGTATATATATATACATATCCGGCAGACCACCGTCCAGCTTTACGCGCGACCACAACTCAACACCTCCACGCACAACCTCACGCACGGTGCACGACTTTGGGCAGCGCACCGCAAGCACGAACCACCTCGCACACCCCTCGACTCAACTCACGAACCGACCTCCAACGAGTAGCGATAGCCTCGTCAACCAGCCTCGCGACGCGCAACACTCGAGTCTCTGTCGACGAGCTGCTGTGCTTGACGAAGCAGTAGGGTCGAAGAGCAACAGAGGAGGACTGATGAGGGAAGAAGAAACGTGGGAAGAGAAGGAAACAAAGAACGTGGAGAAGAAAAGAGGAGGAGAGAGAAAATTTCTCTTGGGTAAAACGGCTCAAGGAAAGTAAAAGTTAGGGTTTCAAATTTTTTTTTTTTTCCTTTTCTTCTCTTGTTCATATCATGGTAAACCTAGGTTTAATAGGATTCGTTTCCAATTCAAACTCCGATTTCTTATTTTATTTGGCCAAGCTATAATATAATTAGGTACGAAAATAAGTTGTATAGTTAAATTATAACTGTAGGCTTACCCAAACTATATTATTATGTAAATAATATTAAGAGCACTTTCAACTTTATTCTTTATATATTCTTATTTATAAGAGAATAACTCCCAAAAATACGGAGTATTACATTTAGGGCAATTGAGGATATTCTTCCTCCACATGCAACAGAAGGATACCTCCATTGGAACAAATTTCAAAGCTCAAAGAGTGTAGCAAACATATCATGTTTCATGCTGAATTTAGAGCTCCCTGAATTCTTTGCTGGGATTATGAAATCATGCAAAATTTTCAAAAGAAGTCCATCGAAGAGCAAAAAAGATCGGCATTAACTAAGGAAGAATTCAATTTAATGGGGATTTTGGAAAAGAACCCAGAATTGGCTGAAAGTTATTTGGAATACTTAAAACAAAAGAAATCAAGTTCTTGAGAAACTGAATCACCGAAATTTGAAGAATCTTCTACTCATGGTCCTTTTGGATGTCCATGTTCTCAAGACCCATTTCAGTAAATCACTACAACGTTTTTAAAAAAAAGGCCCGGTGGTAATATCCACGCAAAAATTAGGGCAATGTATTTTCTAACAATTATTTGCAGGTTATCAAGTGCTTCGTAGAACAAACACTGACAAAACAGATACAAAGCCTTATTTTCAGCGCTCGGAAAATGACATATTGAAAACATCCAAAAGCAACATCAAGATGACATCAACATGACAAGGCAAGGGCAAATATTCACAAGTCAAATAGCTATCCTACGTACTACTTCAAGTTGGAAGGCAAAATGTTTTTAATTGTAGTGAAAAGTATTCAAAAGTGGACATTATTATGTTAACCATTATTGTAGTGCATTTATATGGTTCATATTGTCCAAACTTGCCTATATAAGGGAGCATGGTTTCTCCTTCCAATATACACAATTGCACATTAATAGCACATAACAACACAAACATAAGAAACTAGAGTGAGAAATAAGAGTGTAGTCTTCATATAAGAAAATTCTTTCAAAAAATATTGTATTCAAATATTCTTCTCAATATCAATTCAAAGTAAGTTTCAAAATTCAATTTGATTTTCTTTATGTTCAAATTTCTTTTGTTCATCTATTTCTTTTCATAACTAAACTTTGCACTATTCATAATTAATAGTCATAATCATCTTTCATTATTAACAATCATTTATTAAGCATTCATCTTTCATCACTTCCATTTCTCAAATTTATATATATACATATAGACTTGGCTCACGTGAGAACAACATGGTTATATGAGAATAACTAGTTATATGAGAATAAATCCGAGCCCACAAATCACTCTAATCTAACGGTCGTCATTTATAGCGTTTCATTAATGCAAAGAAATATCGCGGTTCCTTCACCTACTTACAGTAGCTCGACCTACTATACAAACCAACAATTTCATCCTCCATTATCAAAACAAGATTTAAAACTAATAATTTCGTCCTCAATTGAAGCTCGGGCAAGAATCAAGATCCGAAGTTCTCCATTGATGCTCAAAGAAGATTCAAAGTGGTACTTTTTAGATTTTTTAGGGTTTGTTTTTTAGTTATTTTTTCGGATTTTAGGGTTTTGGTTTCATAACTTTGATGTTGTCACTCTAAAATTAAGCTATGGAAAATGTGATTCTCAATTTGCTAATTTGTTTTAATTGTTTCGTTTTGGATTTAGAACTTTGTAAGGTGAATTTTCCATTTTTATTTTTTTGCAATATGGCGTTTATGTGTTTGGTTTAACTTCATGTGTTTCTGATTCTAATAGTAAGCATTCATAATGGGTGATGTGCTTTTAAGCAACTAGTGATGTATATTTGAGCCACTGGTGATATACTTTTAATCCACCATTAGTTTTATCAGTTGATAATGAGTCATGTATAACTGGTGATGATTATTGATAATGTAAATATAGGCAATTGATAATGTAAATATAGATTATTGGTAATTTATTGGTTCTAATGTTTGACTAGAATTCAGAATTCAATTTTTTTTAAATAAAAAAAATTAATCACTGCTAAACTCAAGAAATTCCTGATTTGAACTTAGATGATTGATAGAAATAGAATTGATTTGAACTAGTTGAAGGATTAGTTGAGTCTTCACTCTTGTGTTCTTGACAATTGGCATATGCTTATGCCCCTTCCCCCTTCATTTCATTATTACTTATACCATGAAAAGAAACCAACTTTAAGCTACTACTATTGAAACGAAGGCAGCGGTGAATATTCTTCTACATGAGGTTAGTGGCACGAGATTTTTACTACAGTTTATGCCTAGGATTACTGAATTGTCCATGGAGGAACACTATAAGAAAATATATATGTGTTTTTGATTATTTTATTGCTGAAAATTACAATGGTTTAATGTTATTTGAAATTTCTCATATATGAGATTCAATGTACTTATGATGTACCTATGATGTATATGTGGTAAAGATTTGATATACATGTGATGTATTGGTATATAGCTTTCACTCAGTGTGCCTTTAGCTTTTAGCTAGCTTTTTAAAAAAAAAAAATTTAGAAGGTTATTCCAATAAAAGCTTGGAATTGAATCAAATTTATGGTTCAATGCTTCTTCTTTACATGGATTCTTTTTGATCGATAAAGGAACCTTTAAAAAGACTTTCTTTTGTGATACAACATACATACAAGTATACTGAGTTCTTTTTGTTCTACAACGGGTTTACTTATGGCTTTTTTTCAAGACCATAATACCTGTCTAAGTAGTTTGCAGTTAAATGGTAACATTTTTAAAGTGGAGACTTGCATACACATGCTAAGAGCTTGAGATGATTGAGAATTCCAGAACTCAGATGAAGTTGGTTTACTTGCCAACGTGGCTTAACTCTTTTCCTCTTCGTTCACTCTCAATCTCAAACACAGCAAGACATCTCTAAAAGAAAGAATTGAAGTAACAAAGACTTAAGAAAAGGGAGAGAGGGAGAAAGACTCAGTAAATCAGCATTAAGACTTGTAGCATAAAAGCACTCATAAGCTCAAGGGGTTCAAAAGATGGATCAAATTTGAAAGTGAGGATGAACTACAAAAATTTGAAACTTGAAGAATATTTAAGATATGAGTCAAAAAGAAAATAAAACAAAGGATGAGCACTTATTTGATGTAAGATCCCTGAGATGAAATATAAGTAAGAATAGAATTGATTGGATAAGCTTCACCACTAATTATACCTAATCTCGTCGGGTTCCTGATCCTTTGGTTAGATAGAAATACAATAGTCAAGATTCGTGATCACGCTCGGCTTCCTTCTCATGTGCAACCCTAAAGTACATATGATACAAACAAAATCAATATTGAGAATGGCACTTGCAATGTGTTTGAATTCAAGCTTCCAATCTTCTATTTATGATTCTTAAGCTATATTTAATAGAGCATTTAAAAACCGACACAATATTTTCATGCGTTACAAGGTGGAGATTCACTTCAAAACTTGAATACTTTATATCATTCTCATAATGCATCATTTGAAGGTGATGATGACGACAAAGAACAAATCGAGGAAAATGATGATGATGGTGCTGCACCGCTAGTCGAAAAAGAGTTGAGAAAAAAATACTAGTCGCAGGCTGAAGTTGAGGTTCTTGTGAAAGCTTGGGTACAAGTTAGTCAAGAGGAATCAGTTAATGCTAAAAAAAAGGCAACAGTGAAATATTCTTCGACATAAGGTTGGTTGCTCGAGATTTTTACTATAGTTTATGCCTAGGATTACTGAATTATCGATGGAGCAATACTATAAGAAAATATATATGTGTTTTTGAGTCTTTTGTTGCTGAAAATTACAATGGTTTAATGTTATTTAAAATTTCTCATATATGAGATTCAATGTACTTATAGTGTACCTATGACGTATGTGTGGTAAAGATTTGATGTACATGTGATGTATTGGTATATGGCTTTCACTCTGTATGTCTTTAGCTTTTAGCTACCTAAATGTGATGTATTGGTATTATTACAGATTGACTTATTATACCTGAGTAGGAAACTAAAAATAAAAGTAAATTTTTTGTAAATGCATGAAGGGGTTATGCCTTAGAATTGAGTAGTGGGTCTTTATTCCATTTATTTAAATAAGACTAGAACTAAAAGGTTCTATCACACAAAACACTATGTACACCTGCCACAAGAAAAAAAAGGTGTTGTGAAAGAGGGGCGTAAAAGAAACTCAACTAGTAGATTATTTTAAGCTATTTGCAACAACATACACAAGTGAGCATCATTTTGGAGAAAAGTAATTGATGTAGATGTTGATCACATCAGTTTGCTTCGATTTCACTTGTATTCGTTATGAGTTGATATGAATTTTGTGTTTAAGGCTATTGTGGTTATGAGTTGAAATAATTTCACTGAAAAATTTGCTAATGAAAATATTATTTTTGTTTTTAGGGTCATCCTCAGAAAGGTTTCATAACCAAAGCAAATACTGCTGTGAGATTTTTAAGGATAACTCAATGTGGTCAAACAACCTATGTGAAGAATGCTAAGGCGATGAAATGAGCGAGTGATGGGAAGAACTTGTATTTGGTAGAATTTTTCCAAAACTTTTGTAAAAAATGAAAAAGATGCAGACTATTAGGTTTATGCTTTTAGAAATAAACATTTGTAATCGTTGATGTACTTTTAAACCATGGGTGATGTACTTTTAAGCAATCATTGAAGTACTTTTTGGCCACGGGTGATGTACTTCCGGAAATGTAATGACTTAGTGTCTCTAACTAAGCGTGTGTAAACTAGATGCCAAAACTTGTATGCTTGATGCTTTTTGACGTATGAACAATCGTTGTGGTTTATGATTTCAGCGTCAATCTTTCACAAAGGCCATGTGTTGTTCAAAAGAATTAAGTCACTCTAAGCTGAAGTAATTCAATTCCCATGAAGTTGGATTTCCATAGTAGATAGTACAATGATTTTAATCATGACTTTAGCTAACATTATTGGATGTGTTGATGCAAAAACTCGATAAAAGTAGTACTAACTTTCACATATAAAGCTGTAGTTAAGCCTAGTTTGATTTATAGCAGACCAACACCTCTTAAAATTTCAAAAAATGTTCTTGAACACATAGTTGAGTGTTCTTGATATTCAGACTCTAAGAAAAAGTTGCACATCATGATCCTTTTTCATTTCAAACGACTTAAGATTCTCAAAGACATGACTTCAAGGACCAGTGTTGTCATACTATTGCCTAGGGCTGTTCAAATGTATCCGATTGAATTTTGGATTTTTTCGGATCATCCAAATATTTTCGAATCGAATACCGATCGGGAAAAAGTTCATTTCGGATATCCGAAAATATCCAAAACATGGGATTTTGGGATATCCGATCAGAAATATCCAAAAATACCCGTCTTCAAGACTGGATATCTGAAAATATCCGATGATCGAAAACTTATTTTATGTACATTTTCTTTGAAAAGTTCAAATTTTGAGTTTTCGTACATCCGTTTTTTCGGATCGGATTTGGATCACATTTTCCCCGATTCGAAATTTCGGATCGGATCATCGGAAATGAACGCCCCTACTATTGCCAACAAGGGGTTTGTAAAAGCAAAATTCTTACATCCCCTAATATAATAATCTGAAGGATATAGAACTATGATAAACGGTTGAATGGTTCAAACTGCAGCAGTACCATTAAAAATATATATTATAATCACGAAGTCATGAATTGTGCCTAGCCCTTGAAACTTATACACAATCACAAATTCTTTTGTTTAGAGATTATTCTTATTGTTGTATGCTAAAGGTCAACTTTCAAAGGCAACTGCATCTTAACAGTGGCACAAAAGCTCAAGAGAAAATCTATCAAGATCACATGGCTACATTGCAATTTCTTTTTTTTGAGGGGAAACAGTAACCAATATCACTAACTAATATCCAAATCCGCCAAAGCTAAGACACCTTGCGGAAAATTGTGTGCAAAAACATTGATCCACCCCATTAGAAGGGTGGAGTCTCACAATTTACGCTACATCTATAGAGGAAGTTGTGATTCTAATGCTCCTTCTGCAACTAATTTTCATCATCTCTCATCGATAAAACTTTTAAATATATTCATGATAAACACATCTTAGAGATGGGAAAAATGATCTAATCTCAAGGGTTTTTCTTGCAAATATAACCCCCTACAGAGTTAGATAAAAGCAACAGTAGCCCTTATGTACATTATAGTGACTTTAGAAATATATTCAAATAAATTCAAATAAGTCATAAACTAAGCTCCAATAAGTAATAAAATAAGCTCCAATAAGCTCACACAAGTTAAAGTTAGCTTAGCAAAATTTAGGTTGGAAGAGAAAGATCCTGAAGTCCTGAACAATCCCACAACTGTTGACCCTTTTACAATGACTCCCAGCCGTTATTAGATCATTTTACAAACCCCATAGATTAGGCATCCGTGTAAAAACTAATTCCACGACGATTATTTTCTTGTGTCCTGGTAGTTATGCTTTCAATCAGTGATGTACTTTCAAGCCATCGGTGATGTACATTCAAGCCATCGACGATGTACATCCAAGCTATCGAATAATAATGTGAACAACAAATGATATTATGTGCTTTCATATAGTACCTGGAAACCTGGTAAGAGAAGGAAGACAAGAATAAGTTCTCCGCATAGAGAAACATAAAACACTAATTGAGATTATAGCAAAACATATATTAAACATATGGGAAAAAAGGGTAAGCAGCTTGTGTCACTGGTAAAATTTAGGTAAATCACCACCATGGTAGAACTTCTAGGTGATATTTTTCAGGCCATGCATTGAGAGAAAAAGTTAACCATGTTTTGGCACCATCACTTTATACATCAATAGTGGCTTAGAATTTAGAATAAAGTAGTTGCATCACAGTCGAATCTCATCATAATTATGTCATTTTTTTCTAACATTATCAAAATACAATTCATAAGATGATAAATCTGACATTCTAACTTATTCGAAAATGATATTTTTACATCATTACTCATGGGTCGAAACATGTTGCAAGTTAATAAGGGTCAGGGTTAGCTAACTTGACTTCCTAAATCATAAAGATGACCATTACAAGAGATAGAGTTCATAGTTCATGATATATTTGAGTATGCAAAGAGATATATTACTAATACTACCTTCATCCAAATCTAATTTAGGGGTCATATTATTAGTTTTGATTAAACTATCAACGTGTAATAGCAAATTCTGGACAGTGGCAGTATACTAATTTGTAGCTAATCAAACATCTTTTATGACAGAGCTCAAAAACCTATGGAGATCAATCATCATTTATATGTATTTGGGTCCGTGGAATACTATGTTCAGGTAAATTCACAAAATCCTATTAATTAGACTGAGAACAAATACACAAGTTCTAATATTTGGATCTTCACTTTTGTACTAGAATAAAGATAACAGTATAATCTCAACAGTTCAGCTGAAACACCAAAACTTTTCCTACTTACTGTATTTCATATGCAGGAGCAATCTAAATGTCTGGATACTATGTTCTATTTGGCTAGTTCCAGCAGACCATTGACTAAGACTCCTTATAACCTGAATAGAGACATTCACAAAATGTTTAAGAAATCCTGCATACTTTCATAACAGCACATCTCCATCTCCACCAAGGGATTTTCAGATGCAGTAATTTACAGGCCTAACTCTAAAGGTAAGCTACTCCCCATAAGAAAAAAGTGGAAAGCGGGTCTCCAATTAACATTTTTAAGAACTTGACAAAAAAAATATGACAAGGAACGACAGAGGATAAAACAAGTAATTGAGAGATTCTAAATCTACAATTACAAGCTTTTAGATTTTGATCATGTTGATGTTCGCAGACCAAGAGGAAAACCATACATCAGAGGGGTCTGCCTGCTATAAGTTCATGTACGCGTTGACCCTGATTCAATTAGATACAGCTATGCCACATGGAACTTGGAGATAAAGGAAATCCAAAAATTTATGATGTCTATGGCACAACAGGAGCATCAGTTAAGACACACGCTTCATAAGCATGACCACTAAAAATAAACACACCAATTACACCCGCAACATTCTGCACTTCCATCTTCTGTTTTTTAATCTTTCTCTCTGCAATAAATTCATTACGAAGTTTGGATCTTCCAGCTATTTTTGACACAGATGCAGACCACAAAAGACTCCTCTAGGTTGAGAAAGACCTTGTTTAATTAGTGAGGCAGAGGATGAAGCTAAGTAAATTTTTAAGCCTTCTGTTTCTTAAAGGTGATATTAAAACTAGACGAAGGATTTTTCATTATTGACAGACTGATTTTTAATAATAAACAATTAGACAGGGTAACTTTCATTCATGAATGGGGTGATTACTCTTCATCATCAAGATGACTTCTATAATAATAGTCAATAGAGAGATGGCTTTTACTCGTTGATAAAAAGACACAAGGTTACTTTGGATTGTCTTCGAAGTTTGAAGTGACTTTTAAGATAAATAGGGCCCCTTTTGTCTATTAATAGCTTCATCTTATGCAAAGAGTGGATAATGCATACAGTAGGTTCATTATGCATACATAATGCATAAGATGAACCTACTGTATGCATAAAAAACTACTAAAATATAATTTTAACCAATGTACAATAGTATTTAGCCAACAAAATTCGCCATGAAAAAAATGAACCACTAATATCATTGAACTCATTATATTATATTACTATTCTTGACAGTAACGAAGGTTTTGAAAGCAATGGATTAGCTAATGGTACACTAAATATTATAGTATTAATCTAGCTTAATGGTCATCACAAAGCCACAAACTATCGCATAGGATAAATCTTTGTTAAACATTTGAAATTTGTTAAACAATTATGCTCAAAATTCTTATTATTACAGAGGAGAAAGCCAATCATTCACCTGCTACTTGTATTGTCGGAGTATGTTCATTAGGGTCTTCCATAATAGTAGGTTGAGTGTCCATGAAATCCTCTAAAATTAACCTGAAAAAAGACAATAATTTTAATTCAAAGATACAATAAACAAGTTAGCTAAAAGAATCACTAGAATAAATTAGATATGCATAAATCACATTTTATGTTTGTGTATGATATTGCCAAAAACCCAACTTCTATATTTGTAAGAGATCTAATGTACTTATAGGTTACCGATGATGTATATATGGCAAAGATCTGATGTACATGAATTGTATTGGTACACAAAAGGCTAGAAAGCAAACACTAGCCATGCATCATACACCAAAAGGTGCTGACTAACTTTTTCTAAAAGAGAGACCAAAGCATATTAAGCTGGCTACCTCTTAGATACTAGATAGGCTACCCTTCTCGAACCTATAATTTTCTTCTATTAAGCAAACTAAGATATGATGTACCGGTGATATTTATATGAGATTTAATGTACTTATAGTGTACCGGTGATGTATATGTAGTAAACATCTGATGAACATAGCCAAACTCATACATTTTCATTTCTCCACAAAACACACACTTTAAAGCAATCACCAATTACCTATCACCAATCACCAATATTTACAAGATAACATTCCTGGGATATTTTTAGACTATTATCTAG
This sequence comes from Beta lomatogona, assembly GCA_947646795.1. Taxonomy (NCBI): domain Eukaryota; kingdom Viridiplantae; phylum Streptophyta; class Magnoliopsida; order Caryophyllales; family Amaranthaceae; genus Beta; species Beta lomatogona. The sequence goes on along the minus strand of CANSNZ010001365.1, from coordinate 341,321 downwards.
TGAGTACACTTTAAACAATCACCAATTACCTATCACCAATAACCAAAGTTTTCAATATCCAATGATTATTTCAACTCAATTGCAACAACTAATGATTTCAGTTCTCCGCAACTAATGATGTCTATGAATTAGGTTTATATTTCACTTGCAGCAAACAAATTTCGTTTAGCTTTTAGAATTTCTTACCTGATAATCGGAAAAAACAAAATTTCCTTTAACTTTTAGAATTTCATACCTTATAATTGACGAATTTCGATGAAGAAAGGTTTAGATGTTTGTCTGCAATCATTGATGATGAAAGATGTGATTTTTAGAATTTTCCTCATTTTGTAAGTTGTTGTTTTTTCATGCGATACTTTGAATTATCGTGTTGCTGCGGAGTTTAGGTTAGAAGAGATGGTTTATGCTACTATAGCTTGGGTAAATCGTAGCCCTTGGGTTTGTATAATCTAACGGACGTGACTTATTCTCATATAACTAGGTATTCTCACATAACTCTTCATTCTCACCAGATCCCAGATCTATACATACATATATATATATATATGTATATGTATATATATATATGTATATGTATATATATATATATGTATATGTATATATATATATAAGAACAATATTATTATGATGTAACCTTGGTTGGTGAATCTTGTGGTGATGTTGGTTGAACAATCTAATATGTATTGGATAGGTTTTGGTTATTATTACAATTATTTCCAACGATGTCTTGGGTTATCCAAAATACAAAAAAAAAAAAAAACACTCTGCCGAAATTTCTACTCATATATAAGTTATTATTTTATATCGTTGATCTTTGTTTTGGTGTGTTATGTTTAGTTTTTGCAAAATAAAAAAAAACTGGCCAAAAAAAAAATAAAAAAGATGAATTTTGTGTCGGTTCACGTGAAATAACTGAGGAAAATAGTGCTTGGAAAATTGGACGGAACTATTGTGCACACACAATTTGTATGGTACTATTGTGCACACACAATTTGTGTCGGATTGTGGACAACGTCTGATGCAAATCAATGAGCTGGTATGCAAGAGGCATTTGAGTCGGATCACGATCCACATCCGACGCCAATGGTGAATCAATTGCGTCGAATCACTGACTGACGCAGATCGCATATGGGAGATTTGTGTCGAGGCATGTAGAGTCAAACCCGGAACCAATGCAAATGGGGGCCCCAAAACCGACACAAATCATGGTTTTAGTACTAGTGTTTGTCAAATATCATATCTGACAAACCTATTTAATATTAGACAATTAATTTAAACCAAATTAGTAATTAAACAAACAACTCAAGAATTTCTATAATCATAACCATAGTCTTACATCATGAAAATAATTCATAGCAATAGAACTTGGAAAAATTCTTGAGGTATACCCATAAGGTTTGACATAATTCTCAAATTTTTCCGCTCATTTTGGAAATTCGTCAACTACCCTCAAGGTTTGATTTTCTTTTTCTCAAAAATACCCTTACTAATGAGGGAACCCTAACACCATTAGGTTTTTTTCCTCTCTCTCTCTCCTCCCGCCTTCCTCCATCGATGACATTATAAATCTCCAAGCTTTCTCTCTCCTACCACCTCTAGTCCTTTCTCTCTCCTCCCAATCTTTATCTTGATCTTCTACCGTCGCCATTTTCAACCACCTCCAAGGTCTGCATCTTGAAATTTTCACCAATCTCTCACCTCAAAGGTGGTAGAAGATGAAGATGAAGTTTGGGAGGAGAGAGAATAGGAAGTACTTGACCATGATGGATACATGGACCTAACTACAATATGCAGAAATAGCCTAATTAACTTTGGACCTACATGAAAGTGCAAGCATGCTGAAATAGAATTGGGCCTATTGGGAAATATAGGAAGGATGTAGACATCAGGCTTACATATAAATGTAAGCATTTTAGACTTAAGATTGAGCCAATTTGGAAGTAAAGAGAAGCTAGACTTTGGACCTACATGTAAAGGCAAGCAGACTAGACTAAAATTTGGCCTATATATATGTAAATATAGAAGAAGCTAAACTTTGGACCTACATGGAAATGCAAGCAGACTAGACTAAGATTGGCCCAACATGCAAATACCGGAGAAGATTCCATGGAAATTGTAGGCGTGATTTTATTTCGCCTACGAGGTGTGTGCGCGTATTTGACTACCCCATTGTTATGGTTTTATTAAATACTTTTTCGAAGTCGCCAACAAGTCTTTATAGGAAGACTCATAAACCTAACTAGATATTTGGGAAAATGTAGGGACATCTTAGGGACTTATCCAATGTAGAATTCTCGTCTTGAATCCATAGATGGTTAGTGAACCAAAGATTGAGTTTGGGGTGAGGGTACGAATACGGTGAGGAACCATGTCGTCCATTGATGGGCTCTATTTAATATCGATTCATATAAATTTTTTTGTAGAAGAATAACCATAAAATATTTTCGTGCACCCTAAAAATAATGAGACTAGGTTGGTTCAAGAAACACATAAAAGACTACTTTTTTAGCGACAAAGTTATTAAGCAATTAATTTACAAGGTACCTAGTAGGTTGTCTATATTATCTGATTTAGTTAGAACAATTCCTTAGGTCGTGATTACCAGTAATAACATGTGGGTGATAAAAATCATGCATAAAAAAATCATAATAACATGAATATTATATACAAAACAAGAGGAAAAGGTTAGAATGTACAATAATAAAGTTTATTTAATTAATATTTACATCATGACAAGGAATCGTTGGTAACTTCAAGGATTTATATATAAAAGAATTATTCAAGGGTCCTCACGAGTATACTTGTGCGGCTTAGGTCTAAGAGCGTAACAACCTTTAGGAGGAGCAACCTTGAAGCCAAAAGAACGATGTAACCAAGAACGTAAGTGTGTTTGATGTGTTTGAAAGTATGTGGAAGTACGAATTTAGAGCATGAGCGTATGCGGAGAATCAAGTGTATGAGAAAATAATATTGAAAAACCGTCCTTTGATTCGGGAAATCAAGGAGTATTTATAGGAAAAGCGAAATTGCGCTTCACGAGCCAGCTGCGCTAAGTGCAGGAGACTGTGGACGCACAATCACACGTTTCAGGTGCACAATGGTGCGCCTGATGCGACATGACCAATATACAGTGTACACGTGGTACGCATCTTTAAAAAAGATAAGAAATAAAACTTGCATGTCGCACAGAGTGGTGCGCTAGGCGCAGGACTCTGTGTGACTCACAGAACCACGTGTCAGGCGCAGATTGGCGTGCCTGACACATCGCGGCCAATGCGCTGGGGGCGCACGTGGTGCACTAGGTGCACCGCCTGCGTCCAGCACATTTGCCAGCCTTTTTTCATTAAATGAGTTTTTATAGATAAATTTTATCCGTTGAAATCCGGAAAGTTAATATAATGGAATAAAAATCTGATTTCAATATTTTAAAATACTAAATAAACGATTGGGCTTTTAAAAATATTTTAAAATGGACTCAAAATATTTTATGGGCTTAAAAAACAATTAATTATCATCAATTTATTTGGGGATGGCTCTTCGGAGTGCTCTTCTGTCGGGTTGCACCAACTAAAACCGCATAATGTTTCACCATCGGAACCTTAAATGGGGACACACGATTATGCGTTTACAGAAGCCTCCACTTTGACTAAGGTTTGTAAAACCGAAAATCAATGTATTCGGGTCGGGACGGAGAATTATTCTAGAAGCTTTGCAATCCAAAATCACTCTTTTACGCCGGTACATGCAAAACAAATAAGAGTTTCAGGAACAGATATACGTGAGACAAATTTGCAAAATAATTGAAAATTTGCAAAAAAAAAATGATATATGAGAAAAGGTATCATGAGCTATTCTGGTCCGGCTCATATTAGGGTAGAGCTACATCCCGCTCCAGGGTTGTGCTTATGTAGAGCTGCATCCGACTCCAGGGCTCTGCTATTGTAGAGCTGCATCCCGCTCCAGGGTTGTGCTATTGTAGAGCTGCATCCCGCTCCAGGGTTGTTCTATTGTAGAGCTGCATCCTGCTCCAGGACTGCGCTATTATAGAGCTGCATTCCGCTCATAGGTTGTGCTTATGTAGAGCTGCATCCTGCTCCAGGGCTATGCTTATGTAGAGCTGCATCCCACTCCAGGGTTATGCTTATGTAGAGCTGCATTTCGCTCCCGGGCTGTGCTATTATAGAGCTGCATCCTCATCCACGGTTGTGCTAATGTAGAGCTACATCCCGATCCAGGTTTGTGCTAATGTAAAGCTGCATCCCCCTCCAGGGTTGTGCTATTGTAGAGCTGCATCCCGCTCCAGGGCTGTGCTATTGTAGAGATGCATCCCGCTCCAAGGCTGTACTATTGTAGAGTTGCATCCCGCTCCAAGGCTGTGCTATTGTGACTGAAGGCTAGCGTTGGAATTGACCGATGTTGTTGTCTTCAGGAACACGAACCATATTAACGTTAGAAATCCGTTGTCTCGGCTCGTAACGGTCCGCGGACCAACCGCTGTTAATACTTCAGAGTAGTTGTTGCCTCTTGAGCAATGTATGTCTGCACGCCTTGGCAGAATATAACTCGTATAGAGTTGCTCAATGTTGGATACCTGTAAATGCAAAGAATACACAGATATAGAGACAAACAATTATGGGACATGCATATGCCACATGATGTGGATGTTAGTGTATGGGTAGGAAATGACTTGACCTATAAAGAGTGACCTATATTACACTAGATTTTAAGGTGATAACGTGTGTGCTAACGTGTGTGTGTGCGCGTGCGCGACTCCATGACTTAGGCTAGAATCCTATGGCTATGGACGAAGGATGCAATGCTACGCTTGATACAATGTAGATATGCAAATGCAGGGATGTTAAATTAATGCAGAGATATGATGCAAATGCAAATGATATGACACTAATTCTTTGTTATTTCTCTAAGCTCAAATTTTTCGTTAAAAAGGAGAAATGGGAAGTCCCCCAAGGATGATTCTTGTAGGTTATGTTTGATTCGAAATATGTTGTAGAACGAGTCTTTGATATTAGTTAGTGACGGGCTAAATGAGCCCATAAAATAGTTAGGATCTCGTATTATTTTCTCGTATGGGTCTAGATCCCATAATCTTTTGTATGGAGTCGTAATCAAGTCCTTATCAAGGTGCACATGGAGCCTATGGAAAAGGAGAAGTAGGAAGCCCCCGAGGAAGATCCAAATTAAATAGATTATGTTGGATTTGAAATACTATGTAGAATGAGTCTTCGTAATGCTTGAGTTGTATATGCTTCGAGTTTTGTCTACCAAGGGAATAAGTGAGCCCATAAATAAATGTGATCTTGTATCCGTGTGGGTTTAAAACCCAAGATTTCATGTATGGACTCGTAATGATGTCCTTATTACAATAGGCCTGAACTTGGAGACTATGATTTTCTGTGTGGATCAGTGATGAAACCCCTAGTAAGATGGAGTTGATAAAGTATCCAACTTGATCGCTTGATTTTGAAGATATCTCGTCATGCTTAGTGGAAGTTTCGACCAAAGATTCCATATAGGGTTCCTAAGGTGAAAAAGACAAGAAAGGCCAAAGAAAGGAACACTTGATGGTGAAGCGCGGTCATAGCGCTGAGTGTTAAAAGGTTATGCTAAGGTTGGCTTAGAAGCGATAATGTATCTGATAAAGCGGCAAGGGATAAGAATAAGAAAAGGGCGGAGTCATAATGAATTGACTCATGCAATGAGGTAGGCTAATGATACAGGTTCAAATCCCAGTCTAGTTATGGAATTGTCTCGTTGGTCCCAAAATAGTGTAATCTTTATCAGGTAAAGAAAATTGGATGCTCATTCCTTACTGGCTTCTAAGTTTAGAAAGTGGTTAATGCATATTTCTCATACTAGTAAGTCTAGCATAGTACAAAGTCATGAAGTTCATTTGCCTTTTTCAAACTAGACAATTCCATAACAAAATATTGAAACTATTTATCAAATTGGTTCTTTAGATTTCAAAAATGTATTTTCAGTAAAAGTTCATGAAGAAACAATTAGTATTCATGAACAAGTTCACAACATTCCTCTTTATCAAAAATTTCTATTCAAAAATATATCGAAAAGGGATATAGGTATATCCATTTCTGTATGATTCAAGTGGTTGTAAAACCATTAGTCCATCAAGGTGTTGATGCTCCTATTTATGAAGCTTTAAAAGATAAGCGTTTGAAAAGATACAAAACTTCTCTTTTAGCTATGATTCAAACTAACATTTGCAATGGACCTATTTATTTCAACTGTGCTCCAGATTTTTCATAACTGATCCATTGGTTATTGATTCGCTTATTTTAGATGTTCATTTACAAGGAGACGAGTTTCAAGATATATGCAAAAATTTTACAGTCATATATAGAATATATTTTAGACTGCTGTCTTCTCAATTAAATCCAAAATTCAATCTTACTCCTACTTTAGAAAATGAGACTGTTTTCCTCCAAGTTGAAGTAGAAAACTCATCAGTTTTTGTTCCCAAAAGACTGAAATGGGATGAAATAACTATCCCAACTGAGCTTCGAATAGAGGAACCTTAGCCAGCTCATAGCATATCAAGAAGGGAAATGTCTCAAGTTGTAGAAGAACCTGATGGAACTGTCCTTCTATGATTTAATTCATTTAGGGAGACCCCTTCTATCCCATCTATCAATGTTCAAAACAATTTTAGAAAATCTTTTCCCGATTGTTCTTCTTCAAAAGCTTCTTTTACAGATCCTTCATTCAAAGTGAACTTCAGAACTCCTATTCCTGAACCAGTTCAATAATATTCTCCACCAATGTCTCCTATTGCTTCTCATATGAAAGCAAAAATTAATGTCATTACAAAGATTAGTTTTGAGATTGATAACAATTTCCTCAGCTAAGACATTAATTCTATGGAGAACAGAGAGAAAAGAGATTGGTTTTTAGCTTTCGACCAATCAATTCACGACAAGCTTAAAGAAGAATGGCATAATGACATGATGAAGTTGCCAGTTAATATTCCATTCTTTATTTGGCTTTTCACTTATACCTCAAAATGTGGAATTCAAAATCCTTTCTCATTACCACAAATTAATGTTCAAACCAACCTTTACGAAAAATGGACATTAGTAGATAATACTACTATAACATCAGTCCATCCTCCTTTATCTTCAATCAAGATCTCTACTTCAGAAGGAGAGATGATACAACATCCACCTTTAAGAAAGGTAGAGAAACAACATATTCTGCTAAAGGAGTAGATTCAGTTAATATTGATGATATCCGAAAAATATACATCAAAATAACTACTCTATTCAACTCCTTCATACAATAGCTACTCCAATAAACTCTATCTCCACAAAAATTGATTCCATTCCAAAATCTAGATCTCGTTTTCCTCAAGTCATTTCAACTCCACATCAACGCCTTGAGAATTTACCATCAAGTTCAAAAGGAATAACTTGTCTGGATAAAGATTGTCCTCCTGAATCAAACTCTGAGTCGAGTTCTGATGAATCGGATGCAATAGAGACTTCAAAAAATATTGCTACTTTAGAGCAGAATTTTAATGAGTCTTTTACTTCCGGAATTAATAAAATTCATCACAGAGCTCAAAGAAACTTCGGAACTTCTTCAAAGAATTATTACCCAAAACCTTCACCTCCTGATATCCAGTATGAAGAACGATCTAAATTCCGCTCCACTAGCTACAGTGGTTAAGCAATCTATGAGTGGAATGTAGATGGCAAATCTGAATATGAAATTCTAAACACCTTGCAAGAGATGGGAATGGCCAAAATGGCATACAAGGTTCCTCCAGCTGGAATGAGCGAAGAAATTGCTGTAAGTTTCCTAGTATCAGGATTTACAGGACAGCTAAAAAATTAGTGGGATCATTGCCTGACTATTGAAGGCAAAGTTCAAATCTTAGAACACAAGGTTCTAGTTGAACAATCTGATGGTTCCATGGTTGAACAATCAGACGCCTGTGATTTCCTAATACTAACCATAGGATTGCATTTCGTAGGAAATCCAAGAGAAGAACTTCTTCCAATGTAGTACTCATAAACATTAGATGTCCATCTTTAGGAGACTATCGATGGTACAAAGACATATTACTAACCTATGTCCTAAGAAGAGAAGATGTAATGCATCTTTTTGGAAAGAAAGATTTATTACAGGACTTCCTAAACTCTTTGCAGAAAGGATTCTTAATAAGCTCAAAGCTGAGACTGGCTTAGATGAAATTCCTTTTAGTCAAATAATATTCGGACAATTATTCTCCTTCGTAAGAAAAGAAGGTTTATCTCTTTGTTCCAAATTGAAAATTCAAGCCAAATATGGGTCAGAAAGATCTCAAACAAGAAAAGAATTGGGATCATTCTGTGATGGAAAGACTTAACCCTCCTTCCCCAAAACATAGACAAAAAAGAAGGAGTTCACCTCCTTACAAAAGGCATAAGAGATATGCAAATACCAATCCTCAGCACTACGAAAATTAATCTCGAAAGTTTCACAAAAAAAACGGGGAGAAAGAAAGACTACTATTATTTGCTACAAATGTGGCAAACTAGGTCACAAAGCAAATAGATGTGGTCTAAAGGGTAAAATTAATGAACTTTTTGGTGATGATGAGCAACTAAGGAATAAGCTTTCAGCATTACTGCTTCAAGAAGAAGAAGAAGAACCTTCCTATTCTTCTAAAGAAGAAGGAGAATATCTTCTTCAAATTAATGCGAATTCTTCAGAGGATTTGTCCGAATAAGAAATTTCAAGTATTTTTTTCCAAAAAGATCAATGTTCTTCCTACTAAAGATGATAAGGAATTTCTTTTCGATTTAGTAGATAAGATCTCTGATCCCAATATCAAGAGAGACTGTTTGTCAAAATTAAGAGATCTGATTATCAAAGAAAATGAGATACCCAAAATAAATGAACCATTTAGTATCTCTATGCTCTTTGATAAGCATCAAACTCCAAATATTTTCAAATAAATCACCGTTAGAGATCTCCAATCTGAGGTCAACGGGCTTAAATCTCAAATCCATGACCTTCAAAAGGAATTATTTCTTTGAAGACAAAGGATTTAAAGCTTGAAGAAAAACTCTCCCACCTAAATTCAACGTCATCAGCCTCTGCGTTCCCTGAACCTCTACCAATTGATGGAGTCTAAGTAATTTCAAAGGAAAAGCTTCCTCATGAACAAATTTCTCAAATTATTGATCAAATCAGTTTTCAAAAATGGTATGTCCTAGTTAATATAGTAATATATGATTTTTCAGTTAACACTATTGCTCTTGTAGACAGTGGTGCTGACCAGAATTGCATAAAAGAAGGATTAATTCCTTCCAAATTTTACGAAAAAACAAAGGAATAGATATATGCTGCAAATTCTTCTCCTTTAAAAATAAGATATAAGCTTTCAAAAACATATATTTGCAATGATGGATTTTGTTTTCAGAACACTTTCATTTTAGTCAAAGATATAAGTCCAGAAATAATTCTTGGTACCCCGTTTTTAACTCAAATTTATCCATTTTATGTTGATAAGCAAGGAGTTCATACAAAATTATGGGACATCAAGTTTCTTTCAAATTTTTATCATCTATACAGTAAAAGGATATTTCTCAGTTACAATCTTCTTCCATTTATCAACAAATAAATATTTTAGAAAATAAACGAGCTCATATTAATTCTTTGCAAAATGAAATTTCATATTTGAAAATTGAAGAGAAAATTCAAAGTCCTGTCATTCAAAAACAGATCATTGATTTAAAACAAATTTTTAAAAAAGGAAGTGTGTTTTGATTTTCCTAATGTATTTCGGGAAAGAAAAAGACACGTAGTTTCTCTTCCTTATGTAAAAGACTTCAATGAGAAAACTATACCGACTAAAGCTCGGCCGATTCAAATGAATCAAGAATACTTGAAATTCTGTAAAAAGGAAATTCAAGTTCTCTTAGACAAAGGTTTGATACGACCCTCCATATCTCCTTAGAGGTGTGCAGCTTTCTATGTTATGAATCAAGCCGAAAAAAGAAAGAGGAGTTACTAGATTAGTTATTAATTACAAACCTCTTAATGAAGTTCTTCAATGGATTTGATGCCCCACTTTAAATACAAGAGATTTACTAAATAGGCTTTATGATGCAAAAGTATTTTTCAAAATTTGATATGAAGTTTGGATTCTAGCAACAAATTGCAGAAGAAGACAGATACAAAACAACTTTTACAGTTCCATTTGGGCATTATGAATGGAATGTAATGCCTTTTGGACTTAAAATGCTCCATCAGAATTTCAAAATATTATGAATGATATTTTCAACCAATTTACAAAATTAATTGTAGTTTACATAGATGATGTTTTAGTATTTTCAAACTCAATAGAACAACATTTCAAGCATCTTCAAATCTTTTTGGATGTAACAAAGAAAAGTGGATTAGTAGTTTCAGCCATAAAAATGAAGTTATTTCAAATAAAATTAGATTTCTTGGACACGATATCCATCAAAGGACAATCAAGCCGATTGCTAGATGATGTCTTGTTTATTACTTTACTTTTAGATAGTTTGTAATTGGTTTTAGAGTTGTTTTTGAGTTAGTTTAGGCTAGTTTGTTAGCTATTTCCTTAATTTATGCAATTTTCCTTCTTGTATGCACTTTCTTTGGGCGATCTGTTTCATTTCAGGACTTAGGAGCACGCTTGGAGGACACTTGCATAACCCCGAATATTAATATCGAAGAGGAAGGTCAAGGAAGCATCAAGGAAGCATAACCGAGTTCCAGGGGCAAATATAAGAAGTTTTGAAGAGTTTGAAATGGCTATAACTTTCCGCACACAAAATATTTTTGAGCGATTCAAGTTGGGGATGAAATTTTGGCTCAATATCTTTCCAACAAGTGGTCACAAGCTCAATTCTGATGAAAAACGAGTGAGATACGACAGTTTGAAAATGAACTGACGAAACTGAAAACTGACCCGAGCGCTCGAGTCAAATGACCCGCCCGGGTCAATCTGCGGAGAACACATATTTCAGTCCTAATTAGCTTACCCGCCGGGTCAGGCCACCCGAGTGCTCGGGTCATCCAACCCGCCCGGGTCGGGTCATTTTTCCGGAACTTTTTTGCGACTTTGTTTGTTTTAATGCAGGGGTTGTTTTGTAATTTTCTGTTTTATTTTTTATGACTATATAAGAGGGACTCCTCTTATTTTAACTTAGGCTAATTTACAATATATTTTAATAAAAGGGAGATTTGAAATTCTTAGAACCCTAGGAGAGAGAAAATCTCATTTCTAGGGAGAGAAGTGAGAGAAACTTGTTGAAAGCTTGGAATTTGAAGAATCTAAGAAGGAAACTTGAAGATTTGGAGGCTCCTTGCAACTTTAATGAGAATTTCTTAGTCTCTCTCATATTTTATTGTTTTATTCTCTTATTTTCATGTCATTTTCACTCTTTTTACTTGTTCATCCTAGATTATTGTTTTAGTTCATGTTAATAGTTGTTAATGTCTTTTAGTTTATAATTTATCATGATTTATGAGTAGCTATTTCTTTGAGAAGGGTTTGAAGCCATTAATGAGTTCATGAACCTCTAAATCCAACATTTGGTTTTGACTTGGGATAATTTTGGTTAATTGACTTGGCATTTTCATGAATGTTTGTGTGAATGGCCATCATAGGAGCATAATTTAGGTACCCTTAGTGAAGGATCGAGAGATGAAGTTAAGGGGTTGCCTCAAATCGATTATTAGGCTTGAAGGACCATGAGAATAGGGACTACCTAGCCTAGGGGACTTATTTTGCTTGTTTAAGTTCATCATGTTTATGGATATGCTTGGTTGAATGCCTTAGCCATGAGAATAGGTCTTCGGTAAGAGACTAGGCCAATCTAGCTAGCTCGAGAGAGTGGTTAGAGTACCAATGGATGAACAATTCCCCTCAATTGATCCCCATTGTTGATTCCCATTGTGATTGCTTGGTTTGTAAATGAGTTGATTGGTGGATACCCTTCCCAAAGTCATTTTTCTTATTGTCTTTTCATCTATAAATCTTCAAAAACATAGACTTTGCTTAGCTTATCATAAATCGATGCTTATTGGTGCTTCCCTTAGTCCTTGTGGATTCGACCCTTTACTTGCCCTATATTGGGTAGTTTAGGTATCTTTGACGTGTTTACAACGAGCGGGTCAAATTTTGGCGCCGTTGCCGGGGACTTCGGCTTGCATTGATTCGTGTTGATTATGTAAGTCTAGGCTATTTGTGAATATTCTTTTCCTTTTTTTTTGTTTCTTTTTGTTTTGAAAAAAAAAATGGCAAATACTTCTTTTCCTCAATATGAAAATGAGTCTTTTTGGGTTTACTTTGAGAGACTTGGGGAATTTATAAAGTTTCATGGCTATGATATTGAGGAATCTTGTGAGATTACTTATTGGGGACTAAATGAGCATACTAGAAGAGTTGTTGAAAATATGTTTAACGGTGATTTTCGAGCGACATCTTCAAATGAAGCTTGGAATTTTTTTTTGTGGTTAGCTAGGGACACTTATGATTCCGACTTTTATGCAAATTTTCATGATTCCTCTAATATGTGCATGAATTTCAATGATGTGTCACATGCCCCCAATATTGATTCTCATATGATTGATTGTGATCCCGCCCCAAAATTGATTTTCAAGGTTCCTTGCATTCCGAATCATCGAAATCCGATTTGGAGCTTACTCTTGAGCGATATCTTAATGGGGCAAATTCTAGTGCCAATTATGAGCCTCTCCCTAAAGTTGACTCCAAACCCATTGAGAATCTCTTTTTACAATTGAAAAGTGGTTTGAATTCGCTTAGGGAAAATCAGGGTTGCAAAAATGACATTCTCAAGTTTGATTATGTTGATTCGAAGTATGCTGAAAATGAAAATCAATTGGAAAAACCCCATGATCTTGATTATAGTTTTTGGAGTAGTGATGATGAGGGGTATGTTTTTGAGGAGAAAAGACCCATTATTGAGGATATTATTGAAAGTGAGGACGTTTATGAGTCTATACATTCCCTTTTTGAGTCTCATGCATCCACCTCTAATGGATTGGACCTTACTTTCCCTCCTTGTGCTTTAGAGCATCCATCCTCTCCTACCCCTTACTTGAGTGAAGATCTTGGTCAAGTTGAGGGTGAGATACCTCATTTGATGGTTGGTGATGTTTTTAAGGATTTAGATGATGGCAAAGATGTTTATAAGGAGGTTAAAAAAGTGTGTGATTTGAAGACTTGTGATATAGGAGAAGTCATTCGTGGAACCTTAGTTTCTATTCCTACACCTTATATCCCATTTTCAAGAAACATCGACCTAGTTCCTTCCTTTCCCATCTCTTTCCCTTATTTATCCAAATCACCTCCATTAGATGAGCCCCCTTCCTCCTTTGCCCTTCAAGTGCCCAATTTGGTTGTTTTTGAGGAAAAGAGTGAGATTGCCAAGCAAAAAGAGTTTGTCGAGGAGAATTTGCCGACTTTTTGTTCATTTTCTTATTCTTTTGAGTCTTCTTCTTCCTATTTTCTTGATTTTTCTTTTGATTCCACTTCTTTTAGGCATCCCCCTCCTCAATCTTTGCATAGAATTACACTATATTTTGTGCATGCTTTTTATTTAAGTATTGCATATGCTATAATAATGGAAATGTGTGCTAGTGCATTTGACAAACTCTTGCGATCTTTGAATTGCTATTTACTAGAAAGGTCAAGCTTAGGACCTTAAATAAGCCTTTCTCGGGAAGTAACCCGTGATTTATTGCTTTCATTTTTTACTTTAATTTTACTCATTTTTTTTCTATCTTTGATTTTGATTTAGGTACATAATTAGAATAACACTCGTTCTCAATGGTACATGGAAAGAAAGTTGATTACAAATGGAGATATTGGGTCATTTGCAGGTATTTGCACCCACATACTATCCGGTAGCTTCCTTCCTTTTGCTCTTTCTTCAATGCTCTATGATTTGTGGAACATATGCTTGTTGGTTGAATGTTTCTTCCCTCCCTCCCTCCCTTTGATCGTCTTGTTCAAGCATTAAGGACAATGCTTTATTCTAGCTTGGGAGAGTAGCTATTTATTAGCTTGAGGGAGGTGTGTATAGTTTATTTCTTTATTTTTCCCATTTTCACAAAAAAAATGAAAATCTAAAAAAATTAATTATCTTCTTTTTTTTCCATTTCATTTCTTTCTCTTTCGAGTTTTGATTTCCTTCTCTCTAGTTCAAACAAAGTCAAAAAAGAAAAAAAAAATGAATTGAAAAAAAAAAAAAAGAAGTGTTAGTTTTAGATAAAAGTTTGGTTTCCTTGCCCAAGGAAGATGCTAGGTAATGATATAATGTGGATTCCTTGCTTTGACTTTGAGTATATGTTTAGAGGTTTCTTTTGGAAGAGTGTGAGCATGGGTTAAGGTGTTTTAGGAGTTGATTAATCTTGATTGCATTAGAATCTACCAAAATGAAACTAATGAATGATCAATTGGATGCCTAGTCTTGAATCTTGACTAAGTTGCTCATGCTTGGATAATTTTAGCTTCAAATTTGCGGTCCCTTGTGTCCCTAGATGTACTCATCATGTCCCAAAACAAAAGCTCTATAAGAAACTTAGTTTTTATTTCTCTTTGTATGCAATAAGTGGCACTAAAAGCCACAAGTTCTTATGTCTCTCTTTAGTGAGTAACTTCACATTTGTATAGCAAAAATCTCATAATAAGGGAAAAAGAAAAAGCCAAAAACAGTCAAAAAAGGCGTGAAATATGAAAAAAGTGAAGAAAAACGAAAAGCAAAAAGAGTAGAAGAATTCCAATAAAAGAGGTCAATTTGTGGATTCCTCCCACACTTAGTACTATTTTTCTAAAGTTTTGAGTAGAGTGGAGTCTAAGGCCTATTTGTATGTCTAGGGATGGTGGACTAGTGGTTTGAGCTTTTATAACACTTGAAGGGCCCTAAGTCTTTTGGATAGCTAGGTGTTCTCTAATGAGCGAGTAAAAAGTCTAATTAGGTGTCCTATTGCAATCTTGATTAGTTTCTTTCTCTACCCATAACCTATGAGTACACTTGAAAATTAGTTGTTTTGAAAGTTGCTCTCTATCTTTGCTTGTGAACCATTTCATTAATAGTTGATTTGGGCATTAATTCTGAATTTGATTGAATAAATGGTTGATGAAAAACTAGAGTTGTGGGTTTGAAAACTCTTTGGAAACCCTCGCGAGATCCCACTCGCCCTCTAGAGCGATCTAGGGGTTTAAAGAGCTTGTTGCATGTGCTAAATGCAATCGTGATTCCTACGAAAATGAGTTAGTGTAAATTCTTTATCCTTCCTTCCTTTTTCATTTTTTCTTCCCCCTTCCTTCTTCATTATGTTTTCAAATAAGTTTTCATTCTCCTACTTGTGTTTTAATCTATTTTGCTTGAGGACAAGCAAAGATCTAGCTTGGGGGAGTTTGATGTCTTGTTTATTACTTTACTTTTGGATGGTTTTTAATTGGTTTTATAGTTGTTTTTGAGTTAGTTTAGGCTGATTTGTTAGCTATTTCCTTAATTTGTGCAATTTTCCTTTTTGTATGCACTTTCTTTGGGCGATTCATTTCATTTCAGGACTTAGGAGCACGCTTGGAGGACACTTGCATAACCCCAAATATTAATATCGAAGAGGAAGGTCGAGAAAGCATCATGGAAGCATAACCGAGTTCCGAGGGCAAATATAAGAAGTTTTGGAAGAGTTTGCTCACAAGGATCGAATTCTAATGGTTATAACTTTCATCACACAAAATATTTTTGAGTGATTTAAGTTGGGGATGAAAGTTGGGCTCAATATATTTCCAACAAGTGGTCACAAGCTCAATTCCGATGAAAAACGAGTGAGATATGGCCGTTTGAAAATGAACTGACGAAACTGAAAACTGTCCCGAGCGCTCGGGTCAAATGACCCGCCCGGGTCAATCTGCAGAGAACACATATTTCAGTCCTGATTAGCTGACCCGTCCGGGTCAGGTGACCCGAGGGCTCGGGTCAGGCCACCCGAGTGCTCGGGTCATCCAACCCTCCCGGGTCGAGTCATTTTTCTGGAACCTTTTTTGCGACTTTGTTTGTTTTAATGCGGGGGTTGTTTTGTAATTTTCTGTTTTATTTTTTATGACTATATAAGGGGGACGCCTCTTATTTTAACTTAGGCTAATTTACAATATATTTTAATAAAAGGGAGATTTGAAATTCTTAGAACCCTAGGAGAGAGAAAATCTCATTTCTAGAGAGAGAAGTGAGAGAAACTTGTTGAAAGCTTGGAATTTGAAGAAACTAAGAAGGAAACTTGAAGATTTGGAGGCTTCTTGCAACTTTAATGAGAATTTCTTAGTCTATCTCATATTTTATTGTTTTATTCTCTTATTTTCATGTCATTTTCACTCTATTTACTTGTTCATCCTAGATTATTGCTTTAGTTCATGTTAATAGTTGTTAATGTCTTTTAGTTTATAATTTAGGAAAAATTCACATGAATAATCCCAACTTTCACCCGTCTTCTCAAAATAATCTCAATTTTGGATTATTCCAGAATAATCCCAACTTTTGAAGGAACCTTCTCAAAATAAGCCAAACTATATTTTTTCTTGCCGACATTAATCCAATTTAGGTCTATAATATATTGAAAATTAATAGTTCGGATTATTTTGAAAGTGTACACCCTAAAGTTGGGATTATTCTGAAATAATTCAAAGTTGGGATTATTTTGAGAAGACTGATGAAAGTTGGGATTATTCATGTCAATTTTTCCTATAATTTATCATGATTTATGAGTAGCTATTTCTTTGACAAGGGTTTGAAGCCATTAATGAGTTCATGAACCTCTAAATCCAACATTTGGTTTTGACTTGGGATAATTTTGGTTAATTGATTTGGCATTTTCATGAATGTTTGTGTGATTGGCCATCATAGGAGCATAATTTAGGTACCCTTAGTGAAGGATCGAGAGATGAAGTTAAGGGGTTGCCTCAAATCGATTATTAGGCTTGAAGGACCATGAGAATAGGGACTACCTAGCCTAGGGGACTTATTTTGCTTGTTTAAGTTCATCATGTTTATGGATATGCTTGGTGGAATGCCTTAGCCATGAGAATAGGTCTTCGGTAAGAGACTAGGCCAATCTAGCTAGCTCGAGAGAGTGGTTAGAGTACCAATGGATGAACAATTCCCCTCAATTGATCCCCATTGTTGATTCCCATTGTGATTGCTTGGTTTGTGAATGAGTTGATTGGTGGATACCCTTCCCAAAGTCATTTTTCTTATTGGCTTTTCATCTATAATCTTCAAAAACATAGACTTTGATTAGCTTATCATAAATCGATACTTATTGGTGCTTTCCTTAGTCCTTGTGGATTCGACCCTTTACTTGCCCTATATTGGGTAGTTTAGGTATCTTTGACGTGTTTACAACGAGCGCGTCACTAGAGCAATTGAGTTTGCTGATAAGTTTCCTGATGAGATAAAGGACAAAACTCAACATCAAAAAAAATTTAGATGTCTGAATTATGTAGCAGATTTCTTTCCAAAATTATGTCAATTTTGTGCTTCTCGCTACAAAAGATTCCAAAACAATCCTCTTACATGGTCATCTCAACATATTAATATAGTTAAGATGCTTAAAGACAAGGTCAAAGCATTACCATGTATCCCACACTCTCATGCATTCATGATGGTAGAAACGGATGCATCTAATACAGGCTATGGAGGCATATTAAAACAAAGGCATGATTCTAGCAAAATTAAACAAATAGTTAGGTTTCATTCTAGTGTCTGGATTGGTCCTCAAAAGAATTATTCAACTGTAAATAAAGAAATGTTGTTAATAGTTTTGTGCATTTCAAAATTTCAGCATGATCTTTATAATAAAAAGTTTTTGTTAAGAATTGATTGCAAAGCAACAAAAGAAGTTATTCAAAAGGATGTTCCAAATGTTGTTTCAAAACAAAGTTTCGCACGATGGCAAGCAATTCTATCTATATTTGATTTTGACATTGAGTACATAAAAGGAGAGAAAAATTTATTTACGAGAGAATTCCTACAAGGCAAAGCTAATAGTTTTTCAAATTCCATCACAGGATCGAAATGAGTTCTTCGAAATTAAAAGATAAAGGGCTTCAACAACCTGAAGATTATGCAATGACTCATATTGTCCCTCATGGACGAACAATACCAATTCAAAATTCCCCAAAACACTCCGCTAACCTACAATCAAGCAGCCAAAACCTCAATTACTCAAAAATCTACTCAAAACACTATTCCTAAAAACACTGAAAACTCTAACCCTTCATACCTTACAAAACCAAACCCTTAACATATAGTACTAAACAATTACACTGAAGTTCCTCTTAGAGAAACTTTAAGTGAATTTGTTGAAATGATATTTCCTAATGACTTCCAGTGGTTTCCTAATCACATGCAAAAAACAAGAAAATTTTACAAACTGAACTTATTTTGATATATACCCAGTCTATCGAAATTAAACACTCAAGAAACAAAGACTCTCCCAATAAATTTGATTATTCCAAATATATTATAAAAAAGATCCTTAGTAAAAGATTGGAATGCTCCCCTTTATGCTGAAAGACCATTTTCTGTGGATTTTCTTACTAAAGGATATAATTTTGAAGAATACAGAACGGCTTGTTTCGAGCCTTTCTAGTCAGACCTTTCAACCATTCATGGTTCTTCATCTTTAGTGAAAACTGTCCAAAACAGTTTCCTATATGGTTTTATGAATGGTGACAACGATTTGGGCCAATTGAGGATATTCTTCCTCCACATGCAAAAGAAGGATACCTCCAT